>CABPRJ010000001.1:1838030-1878961 GCA_902439185.1 Cinara cedri
CGGCGACAATCGGTATGTACTTCGGAGGCGGGATATCGATGTATTTTTTTTTTTTTTTTTGCCAAACAAATCTCCACGTACCGCGGTGTAAACTTTAATTCGATGAAATCGTGGCCCGAGTAAGTCCCAGGCAACGGTTGAAAAAATTGCCTTTCGCGCACCGTTATATTACAATATACCCCCGGGTACTTTTGAAGACAATCATTTCCAACGAGCTTGTGTCGCGTCACCGTACACAATGCGCGATGTGCATGATAAGACGCTCGCGTAAATATCGCTAAAATAGCAAATTCTACGCGCATCGTGAACGGACTATTTTTGTTTTTTTTTGTTATTGGTTTCCTTTTGTCTTTAGACCTCTGTCGGTAGTCCGTCTGTTTCTCGTAGTTCGTACACGCGCCACACGGCACTTTGTTCCAACCGGCAATTCGATTGTAGTATATTACGGTTCGCGTCCGGCCAAAGTGTATTACACGATGTATACGTATATATATTTACAATGACGGCCCAAAGTTACGCGAAGTACTGAAGTTTTTACCTCGAGTAACCGATTTAATTTTCCACCCGCCAGCCCCTGCCAAAAATACCCCGAAATCTACAAACCGGGGGTAAAATCCGCGTTTCCTCGGGGGTGTTTAATGGAATTTATCAAATATCCGTAGCCTAAAACTATTTTAATGAATTTTGATTTATGAAAACATACTAAATAATTTTCGTTATATTTCCCAACACCCGGGCGGCCGCCTGTTTTTTTTTTCGGCGAATCACGTGATTCGCGCCGCCAAAGTATACTATATTTTATACAGAGGGTGTTCGACGAACACATAACCGCCTTTATTATATAGGTTGCCGTTTCGAAAATCAAAAGTAAGTGGTCGTTTTGCCGCCAAAAATAACGGCGATAAAAAATAATGGGCAATGTAACGTTTTATAGAGCTGTTGGTTTCTTAAATCGTCAAAAAAATAATAATAAAAAATTGCGAAAAAAGTTAATATATTCGAAATACCGTAACACGAGAATATCTCCGTGGGACGCTCGGAACAAATAATAATAATAAAAAAAAAAAAGCACGACAATAATCAAAATAAGTATATTGTCACGCGCGCAGTGATTTTTATCGGTTAGAACCGATGGTTTCCAACCGTTTACGAACCTCAATTTCTTGTTTTATGTCAGTCAGCCGCTCCAGAAATTGTTTGCTGTAACTTGAATGGACGCCGCGATAAACTATACAGTATAATACACGTGGTACAAACGGTTTTCGGCGACCCCCCGCCTCCCACGCTATTAACACTCGTGACCGTCGGGTTGAAAATCCCTGAACACTATTATAGAACTTATACCCCGGAACGCATTGTTAACGAACCGCCGGCACCTTTTCTTAGACGACCGCGCATCATAATCCGCAATAATGTTACGAAACTGAAAGACCATCGTCCATCACTATACACGGAATCCACCCGATCGTAGCGTATTCAACATTATTCAGTCGTTTGTTACATTGTTCGCAAAAAATTTACGAAGATTTAAAAAAACGACGGCCGAAAAAAAAAATCATCTAAAAACAACGCATTTTTCGGTTTATTTTTAGCAGTAGGATTCGTTCCAATAGATTTGGTTCGCCTACGCGCATGCAAATGCGACCTCATAAATGTTCCGTCGGTCCGTGCGACAGCCCAAAATTAAAACGCCAACTTTAACGTCAGTGTTGAAAGTAGGAACGTTTTTGACGTTCGGGTTTTTTTTTTATTTTTTTTTTTTTATTATTATTATTCGAAATTACATTTTACGATATTTACTAACCGCCGTCGCCGTCGTTTTATACAAATATTGAAAAAGTTCTATAACAGGAAAATAAACCCGTTATCGGAAAAGCAAACAGAACGATGGATTTCGGTAGGTATTTTTTTTTTTTTTTTTTTACCTTTTTTTTTTTGTTTCAGAAAAGTTTTGTCTATGGAAAACGACGGAAAAAATATGAACGCGTACCGTAACGAAACGCACTGTGTATAGACTCATTTGTGGTTATTTTTATTTTTTTTTTTTTTCAAATTTAAAAAAAAATAACACCGTTCGATTTTCGTATCTCCGAGCCACCCGCGGCCGCTCTGGATAGGTGCAGGTATATAACCTACTATAAACGGACATAATTCCGAATGAATATTAATCATTTTCAACGGCAGAGAGAAACTTCACGGATTTATTGATATCCGCGGATACGCGCGTGTATAGCATAATATTATAAAAATCACTTGGGAAATGCTGCTTTTTTATTATAATGAATATGAAAAAAATATAAAATTCTCTCCCGGAATATTGAAATATTAATGATACATAAAACTTTTTAAGCTGACAAATCGTTATAATATAACGTCCCCGTAGCCACCGCGATTCGATTATATTGTTATGTTTTTTTATTTTTTCCCCCTCCCGACTATATATATATATATACGATTAATTAATAACCGTGACACGACAATGTCTGTTTTGTTGTTGTTTTTTTTTTCCATGCTTTAATGAAGTACTGTACGAAATCACGCGCAAACGAACGGATAACGAAATAAAACAGTTATATACGTTATTAAATATTGCAGTGGTTTAATTGAACTCGCTTTGCACTCGGAACGTCCCGTTGCAGTCGCAGTCTGCGGTTTCCCCATTGACGTAACTATTGGAGGGTGTACGGGGAACTTGTGCACCCTCCACAAAAAAAAAAAAACCTTTTTATTCTGCAATTAGATTGGTTCGATTTCGAAGTAAACATTAGGTATTATTATTGGTTACAAAAATGTTAAACTATACTGCATACGGTAAACCTGGGTACTGATATGCCCTTAGCGGAAATGGCGCTTGCCTAGGTACAAATTTCGGTTTAGATGACGTTAAAAAAATACGAGTAACGCATCCCAACTTGAACAAACTAATTCGGGTAGGTATCACCGTACCGATAACGAGTCCTGCTACTCGTGAATGTAGTATCTCCAGTATGCGCCGAATTAAAAATTGGCCGTGCACAAGTATTCCACAACAGAGATTTACCAATTGACCGATATTAAATATCAAGAGGAAGTTAACCGACCGTTGAAAAAGTGAATACATTTTAAACACATAATGTAATTTGTATAAAAAAAATAAAAATCATGTTGAAATAATTGTGATCATTTTGTTTTGTTGACGCGTAATTTATTACCCATATTAAAACAAAGTACCTACATAAATGTACATTTGCAATTATTTTTGTTATACGTGTGTGCGTAGTTTAAAGAGTGTAGGAGATGTGGAGAAAAAGTTCCCGTGGTTCTTTGAGGTCTTTACCATTTGTGCACCCTCCGCCCCCCCCCCAAAAAAAAAATAATAATATTGATCTAATTGCGCCTGTGGATTTCCCTCGATTATATTAAGAGAACTACAAAGAAAACACCGCAAAAAATGACCTCCTCACCGATTAGATAAAATTTGCGTTTAGAAACGACGTTGAACTGATGCAGATGATCGGAGCAAAATTTCGTGGGCATATACAATATATATATAATGTGTATACATATATAATGTAATCATTCGTTAACAAACTGATAAAATTATTGGAAAAAAAAAAAAAGTAAACTCATAATAATATATAGTGAAACAATACGGTCGTAGTTTCTCGCTTATGCCAGAATCTTAAATTTGCGCGTATATTCTATTATAAAAAAAAATATATTGTATTAGAGGTTAAAAAATTAAAGTCGTTAAGGGTTACTATTATGATAATAAAAATATAATAAATTTTTTTTTTCTCGTAACTAATCGAATATCCCTAATTATTATCCGCGGGGAGAATCTTATTTTATGTATAAAAAAAAAAAGTAATAATAATAATCATAATTCATCAATCTGCATTAAGACGTCTGATGCGCAATGAGCTGCCGCGAGCCCCGCTTAATCCCGTCACGAGTGTAATGCCGCGGGCGCTAATTTATTACAATGACTCGGAAAATGCCAAAGAAATAATAAATACGAAAAAAAAAGAGCTGATACGGGTGTGCCACTGTTGTAAGTGGGAAGTTTGGGAGGTTAGGATACATAATAAAGTTATACTTTTAGGCAACGATGAACCATTATTAATGAAAAACGATTCGGAGCAAAGTCCGAATCGAGTTCAAACCACTATTGTAATACGGGCCCTAAGAAACACAACGGTTTAAGACAAATCGCACCGGTCGTTTTCATAATATTTTACTGGTGCGCAATAATTTGACCTTACTGGGTCTAAACATCATATTATAATATTAAACCTGCGAGTATAATTGGTTCGGCTTACGGAAACACTACTTGAATAGTTATCAAATTTAAAAAATAGAAATTAAACTAAACGTTTTTAAAATATTTGAAATGCTTGATTGCGTGTATAGCCGTTTCGTTTCCGCGTTTTTTCGCAGTTTTCCACTACAATTTTCTGCCCAACGAACCGGAAAATTCGAAAAAATTACTTCTTTAGAGTGTACCGTCATCGTCGTCTTCGGTGTTCAATTACCTATAATATCTATAAAGTCGCGGCTGTATGAAACTTTTTGAGCGTGTTTATTGCCCTCGAAAAAATGCTGCCGATGAAAACGAAAAAAAAAAAAAAAAAAAATCTCTGTCAAACTATAATAGCATCACATTATATTTACTTCCGCGCTCGGAATCTCATAGAATACTACAATAACTCCGATGGATAATACACTATATATAATTATAAATATTATACCTACCGTGGCATGTCTGACACGTCTTGGTCTAGAACAGTGGTGACTAACGCTTTTTTACAGAGGGCCGTAGTAAAAAAAAGTAATAATATCAATTTATGGCGGGCCAAGTACTTAATCTTTTACTTATAAGTATTTGATCGCAGATACGTTTTAATGATACAGGTACAGTGATATATTTAATTATTTATTATGACGTGTTGATTGTTACGAATGAGAAACAAATGTGAATTATAAAGCATATCTTTTTCCAATGTGAGTGTTCATTTTTGAAACTTGAAGTTATTTTCATTTTTTTTCGATTTTGATTCAATACTATGATGGGCCGATTGATAAATGATCACGGGCCGTAGTTGATCACCACTGGTCTAGAATACTGACGAATATAGTGTATAGTACTTATATGAATGTTTTTTAGTGGTTTTTTTTTTTTTTTTTATATATATATATATATGATGCCAGATCTAAATAAATCGTCTAGATTCTGAGGTCTGAGCACTGTGAAGAATGTATTGTTTTACTGTGTGTTGTATTTGTTGTGTGTGTGTGACTGAAAACTACTTTTCTATCAAAAATATTCCTCTGCCATTAAAAACTCTATATAAGAACTTTCCGATAGTATTTTCGATATGGTCGGTGCGTTGAGAAGGTGCTTATTTTTTATTTTTCTTGTATTTTTCTTGAGATCCTTAAGCAGGCGCGTGCCTTTTTATACTGTGACAGTCTATCAGGACCCCATTTCTAAAAATGCGAAAAATATGCATGGAAAATTCTTCTTTTTTTTTTGAAATTCAAAAACATAATGTTTTACCATTTATGACATATAAATATTGACACAAATTTAATAATAAAAAAATTGAATAAATAAAATACAAAACTATATTATATTATTGTTGCGTTTTTTGTAATATATAAGTTTTATTTCTAATGGGGATCAATTAAACCCCCGTGCGACTGCTTGTGGGTTAATAAATAGAAACAACTGACCGCTTTTTTGTTGATTCCTAGGTTCCCTCGGTAACAATGAAGAATCATGAATATTCAATGGCGACGGTTTATCGTCACGTACATATATGAATCAAATCACTCTTTAATATAATATCCTTCAAACACCTCTCCCAAAACAGTGGCACGCCCGTCAGCAGTAACAGTAACAGTTTTTTTTTTTTAAATTTCATCTGTTTATATAGTTATTTTTGTTTAAATTCGAGAAACTATTATTCTTATAGATTTTGAAAAATCGCAAAAAGTTATTTCTGTCTACCCCTATTGTATTTTATGTATGTGAAAAAAAAATACGTGGTAAAAATACTTGTTCATTTTTAATTTTCGAATGACGGTTAAAGTAGCCTGCAGTAGGTACCTTACCTATAATTTTAGTTTGAAACTCTGGAAAGAATATATATGTACATTTTTTTTTTTAATTATGCATCGGCTAAATATTGGGCTAACAGTAAGTATATACTATTAATTATTACCGTATAAATTTTAAACCGAAGGAGTAAAGTAAAGTAAGGTAATTTTAAAATAGAATTTAATTTCTACCTCTTTATATACCTACGTATTTTACCCTCTCTAAAAGAATCCGAAAAATATAATCCACTGCGGTTAACAAATCGTTACTATACAGGGTCATATTTAATGAACCGCGGTTATTAATAATTTTTTTATTACGTAGGTGGATAATCGGTTTTTAATTTTAAATTTAAATACAGCTGAGATAGTGATGTCTATTGGGGTTGATGGATTGGAAATGTTTCGGAAATTATGACGTCGGAGATATAAAAATGTTTGAATAATTTAAAAATCAAACGAAAAAAAGTACGGACATACTTCGTACGGTGGACGTGTCACTGTTGTTGTAGGTGGGAAGTCGGGAAGGTAGGATACATAAAGTTATTTATTTTATACCGATAACAAAATATCGTTATCATCGCATTATATTGCACGGACAATAATTGCGACTGACTTGTCAGTGGGATAGTTACTTATGTAGCGCCGCGGCTTAATCCGGCTGTTAAATTTGATCAATCACTGTCGAACTATACACAAATAACGGGTATTACGATTTAATATTTTAACGGTGTGAACCTGTTTTAAAAAACATATTTCCGAAATTTGACCGACTTTCTAATATTTGAAAAATATAATTGACCGGTGCGAACTGTAAGTGTGAACGGTAGCTGGGTACACACCGCGAGGTAGAAATTAAAGAGGCATTTACGACGGTGCACGCTACATTATAATGAAATAATATGTCTTTGCAGAAATGCCGGCGAAAACAAACGGCGGCGCCGTACACCGCCGCGGTATCAGCCGTTATAATAAATTACGCTCAAAGTCCTGCACACACAAAATACTAAACGCAATAAATACCTAAAGTCGAACGGCGACGACGGGTCGTCGTTTTTAACTTCGGTACCTCCGAATTAATAATGAATAATTTTAATGAAATTCCGCGAGATTTGTATGTACAGGGTGTTTCGCGCAATAAACGTTCACACTAATATATTATGTTTTCGAGTGCGGGCGGGTAATATAACGGGCCACGTGCAAATTACTGCGGCTCGGTATTTAAAATTTCCAAATCCCCGTCTTTAAAATACGATACTATACAGTCGGTAGTATCGCTGTGGCCCGTCATCCCGGGTCTAATATGAAATACTCTTGGATGACTGCAGAGGTCTTCGGCGCAACCGTCTTCTCGTGCCTGCCCACCCGCGGCTGTTCGTCACACCGTCGCACCGCTTGGTCCGAAGAGATTTTACAGGAAAACCGCGAGACGTACGATGCGGAATATCGTAGATGCGTAGCTATTTCACGGTTTTACAGCGCCTAACAATACGTAACGAACGGGGAATTTAATTAATACGAAAAACAAAGGCCGATACCGCCGATGGGTGTGCCACTGTTTTAGAAGAAAAGTTGAAAGGGAGGATATCATTTTTGTATAAGAGTGATCACTCTTACATATATACGCTTATATGTTGTACATGTACACAAACGATAAACCAATGTCAACGGAAAACGATTCCGTATTGACAAATCGTGTTTTTTCCCTCGTCGCCAAGGTAACCCAAAAATCAACCTCACAACAAATGTCCGGTTTTTCTCTTTTATAGTGAGACAAATACAACGGAAATCGAAAAATGAACGCGTAAATGTATCGACTAAATCAAAAATACAACTAGAAAAATTCTTCGTGTTTGGTGCACGATTTCTGGTGGAAAATTTCGTTTACAGACACAAACAAATAACACGTCAAAAGCCCTCGGATGAATCCGGAGGGACAGCATTTTGTACAAGTATCAATACGGATGAATCGTTTGGCGATTTCAATTTTCAACCCCCTCCATATTTTTGCTCAGATTTCATATTTTCATCGGAAATAGCGGTTTTTGAATACTCTTGTTACGACGGAAGTGACTTGAGAGAATTGTTGTCGAGGATGTACCAGTAGAAGTATTGAACTTTTCCCAATCCCCGAACACCCACCGTCTGTTATTGCGTGTTATCAAAAAACTCGAGAAATACTTTACCTTTATCGACGAAACTTTTTTTGTTTGTTCAATTTCTTATTATGGAAAAAAAAATGACATGTACATATCGTAACGCGATATTAGCGATAATAGCGACGGAGCTCGGCTACTGTTCGCGTTTTTATTTAGCGATATTTTTCAAATTTGCACGCGTACGTACTCGTATTACCCTATTCGATCGCGAAATCGTTGCGTTTTGCAGTTTTCGACCGATAATGCGTTGCATACCGGGTATAAAATTCCAAACTTTATTTTACGGCTAATTTAATATTATATTACACGCGTGCACGGCTATTCAATTAAATTTTTAACACGCGCTTGAGGCATAACGCATAACCCCTTGCATTATTACAAACAGTGTGTACGGACACATTTTTGTAACCGTATACGAAACTTTGCGCGTTATCACCCGAGGGTTCAACAACAACAACAACAACAACAACAACAGCAATATATGTATGTGTGCGGGTATAAAAGTTTGTCGTTTTATAAATTATTATGCGCACCGTCCCTATACATTGTATCCCAGTTCGTTTGCCGAACATCGATATTTCGATATTTGCCGGTCCGTGTGGCCGCGCAAACAAGTGGTTCGAAACATTTTCGCCCAACCGCGTTGAATACGCTATGATCGCAATGTTATTGTAATGTTTTTTTCGTATTCCGCGCATAACCTGTACACGTTTTAGACAAGTACAAGTATTTATAGGAGATAAGTACAGAAGACACGCGTAACATAAAAGTAGGCACCGTGTAAACGCGAAAATAAACGCCCTGCTGATCGTCGAATCGCGACGCGTTTTTCTTTTTATATTACGTATAATAATTTAAGTTTTTTTTTTTTTTTTTTCAGAAATTTTCTGTACGTTTCGTTGGTTCATTTTTATATTTATTTCGATTGCGTCGATACACGTGTACGCTGCAGCATGCACTACACGTACACCGTGGCCGCGTGTCGGTGTTTTATACTGAGTAAGTCCTAAAAAAAAAGATTGACCTGTAGTAGTGTCGATAACAAAAATAACCGATCATTTTTATTCAGGTACATATTCATTTTACGTGTATGTAAATATTTAATTGTCAATTTTGAAAAAAAACACAATTATTTTGTACATTAGTACAGGTTAAGTGAAGTATTATTGTATTGAATACAATTTATTAATTTGTAAAAAAAATATTAAACATAACATAAATTGTAATTCCATAATTAATATACTCGCGTTTCCGAAATTTTCCCCGATAAATCGACTTTAAAAATTATACCCTAACTAACGCACCGACTGGACAAAATTCGGTACTGGAGACCATCCCGGATGATGCCGATGATCGGAGCAAGAAATCGTTTTAAGAAAAAGTTCTAGTTTAAAAGTTGTTTACAGATTAGAAAAATACACGCATCGTGTTTTATAGCAAAACCAATATGTATTCTTCGCTAGCCACTACGCGAAAGAATTTTAAGAACAACACAAACAAACAAACAATAGTCCACTTTAAAACCGTTTATCTTGCTCCTGTTGCTTTGGTCCTCTATGTCAGCACCCTGGACATACTATATTAGCTCAAATTCGAGACTTATGAGTTTTTTTTCTAATCAGACAATTGAAATGATCCACTAGTTGGGTTGAAATTGAATTTGAATTTCGCCGTATTTTTGCAGTCTGACGGTGTTTTTTAGCCGAATCGAACGCCCTGAAAACCAGTTTAAACTTTCAACCACCGTCGCGTTTTATTTTTTGAAGTAGTATAATCGCTGTATTACTATTATGGTATTCGGTCGTCGAAAAATGGTAATGCAAAATGGGCGGGAGGAAATTCTACTCCAGTGAAGGGGCGACTCTTATTCGTGTCATACGCCGAATGTTGTAAGCGCCCAACGTGAAAAACACGAAAATGAAAAAAAAAAATCCATATTATCGTTTCGAACGTGTTATTCGGGCGCGTTCGGGCGCGAACCGATTACGCGGACAAACAGACTTTGACGACTTTGCATTCGAAAGCGATGCTTCGATGATCGTACACGATTTTGCCCGATAGATCACCGCGCGGGGCGGAGGTGGAGGGAAACTCGTTTTGACTAAAACCGTCTTTGCAAAAGACGACGTTATTACGCGGCGTACGATAATTTATACGCGCGACGACGGTGCTGTCGTCGTCACAGTATGATATTATATTGTACGCGGTTTCCGTTAAAAAAAACCAACGGCCGCTGTACTCGCATAACGCGTATTCCTACGGGGGCGGCGGCACATAAGGCGCGCTGTAAAACGTTTAGGGCCGAAAATGCACTTCCGTTATCGACGCCGGCGGAAACGACGATGGAGAGAGAGAGAGAGAGAGAGAGTGAGAAAAACGGCCGTCATCGCTCATTGGGAAACGGCGCACGCGATAACGGCCGGGCGCGGAGCGCGCGCGACGGACCGACGGCGATGATAATGTTCGCTACAGACGCCGTCGGTACTCCGGGCCGCGAAACCGTTCGGCACGAATCCCGCGACGGACCGTGCGGCGCCGTGCGTCCGGTTCTCGCCGACGGGTGCGCCCGAAATGACGCGGCCGTGCGATTGTTCACGCGAGCCGCCGGTTTTCAAGACAAGCGGCCTTTTTGTTTTTTTTTTCGTTTTTTTTTTTTTTTCTTCCCCCGTCTTAATCGTCGTTCGCGAGGCCGTTCTCCGGAGCGTTCCGTTCCGCCCGTTTCCAGTTATCGACTGTTGCTACCGTCCGCCGGTTTCGTTTCTTCTTCTGGTGAATTATCCGCGCACGGATCGGCCGGGTCGCGGCATAAAATAATAATAACAGCGTGTGTTTGTCCCGCGTGGGCGCAATTGGTTTTTTGACGCGGGTGCCGTGCGTACGGTACCCGGCGGCGGCCTGTTGCGCGATATTTACAAAAAAAAAAAAAAAACCCCCGAAACAATGATGCGTTACCCGTACAGCGACGATGACGGGTCCGCGGTTCGCGTTTGTCGTCGACAAAACGGCGAGTGTAAACGAATGAAAACGAATTGCGTTTATTCGGAAAAAAAAAACCCGCACACGCACACACACACAAAACCAACCCGGGGACGCGGCGACGCCGGGGACCGCGCGACCGTGACGAGTCAACAGTAACGTGCGCTTACACCCACGCAAAACACAATGTTTTCTCTCCTGTTCGCCCGGTATCGCGTCCGCGTACGGACGTGTACATATTGCCGGCGCGTAATACGCGAAACGAGTGTACGCGTTGGTGACGCGACGTGCGGAGCGTGTGCGGCCCGTCCGACGGAAATCGAATGGACGCGCGCGGCGCCCGTATGCGGGGCGTCTAACCGCCCGGGCCCCGGTCGACCACGTTCTCTGTTCTTTTTTCTTTAATTTTTGTTTTTCTAAAATAATATTGCCCGCGGACGACCGCGCCAACAACGACACCCGAAACGGCGAATTCGGCTTTAACGTTCTTTAGGCCGCGGCCGTTTAAGCCGCGCGGCCGCCGAACGGTAGTCGGACGCGCGAGTATAAATACCGCGGGGCCATTAAAGTGTTGTAGGTACGAAAATTGCTTTTTTTTTTTTTTTTGTATTTTTTATTATACATACATTTTTATTAACTTCGTATATGGAAAAAAAAATAAAAAAAAAACCGCCGTCATCCGTATTGTTTATTACGCCGCGTTTTTAATTTCGTCCCGCCGCGTAAGACGGCGGTCCGGTAAACCGTTAATACCGTACAATACGGGCGGGTACGGGACTTTTCGGTCCGAAACGTAAACCCACTTCGACGTGACTCATTACATACGTATAAATATACGCGTGCCGAGCCACTGTACCGCGGTTACCTATTAATATTTTACGCCCTTTTTGTACGGTTCGAACGGGGATTTTAACCCCGCGCCGAGTCAACTGCGGTTTAAAACCTTACCGCGCCGCCGTCGATCCGGTTACGCGCCGAATATTTACTGTCGGCGACTCGACGGGGATCCCGTTAACCGCGCGGCCCGTTCGGGGCGATTGAATTCTCGCGGCGCAAAGCTAAAAAACGACACCGGAGATTTATTCGCCGGTCGTTCGTATTATTGACATTCGGTATACGGAGTTCTACTCCCCCCCCCCTCTTCTCGTTGCGCCGCTTTTATTTCTTCTTTTTCGCTCATCTGACTATTCCCCCTTTTTTTTTTTTTTTTTTCTTACAAATATCTCTTTTGCCGCTATATTATGAACACGATGTCTTTCACGTGACGACTACGCGCGCGATGCGAAATCACAACGTAACGCGTATATTGGCGCCCACGCGTACACATAATATTTTATGTCCGCGTAATTTAACCGTATTTTTTTTCCCCGTAGCTTATAATATTTACAAAAAAAAAAAAAAAACCACCGCCGTTTACTCCGTCGATATTATTTGCGTCGGATTTTTTAAAATATCCATTATACAGGGCGGTCGGCATAACGTATCGTCACTCGTCTCGGAATTTTTTCGGAATTGATTTTTGTAGAAAATACAATAACCGAACGGCTCGAAAATGTTACAGTACCGTGTTTTTTTTTTTTTTTTTGGAAGTGAAACCATTGACGACTATTGATTTTCGCCTTCGCCTATATATTAAAAATTTGATAACATTTGAGTTTACGTACATTTCGGCGTTGACCCGTTAACGAAATATTCTGACTTTCGTCGTTTTGTCGGTGCGAGGCGAGTGGTGGCAGATCATCGTTTGTACGGCGGCGCGGCCCGCGGCATTTGCAACGGTGCTCCACTACTGTCCGCCTACCGGAAACTTAAAAGCGGAATATCTCGTCGACGGGTTCGACGGAAATTAAAATTGTCAACACGAAACCGTATTTAAACTAAAACATCATCTATTTTTGGAGCGTTTAATAAAGGTCGCTCTATTTGAAAATCGAAAACGAACAACGGTTTCGCCACCCCGGAAAACAAGAGTGACACAAATAACGTGTTTGTATGTGAAATCTTCCAACGAAACAAATCCGGAAAAAACCGCGTAATACTTTCCGAGATCATAATAATGAGCGCATCGCATTATGTTGATCGCCCTGTATCACATTAATGTACACACGTTTGTCGCTTCGGTCGACCATTTGTAACAGGACTACAGATTTTGAAGCCTTTACTATCAGAAAACACTCAAAAGGTTAATACGACGTTTTCGGTATTTTATTAATTTATCAACGTTTACGCCGATGAGTAATGCGGTTTTTTTTTCCAACATCTAAACGTCGAAGAAATATATCGAGTCGATCGTAACACGAGCAATTGATTAAAAAACAAAACACGATTTGTTTGAGCGTAAAAAAAAAAAAAAAAAACACAAATTCGCGACTTTCAATACAAAGCGTATAACGTTTACGGAGAAAAATGTGTAAAATATTATTAGGTACGAATGAAAAAAACGCGTTTGCCAATATTGAAAACATTTCGAAAAAAATTTGCGGCTACCGCGTACTATTAAACATAAGCCGCAAATTATGGCACATTGCAAAGACGTTTCTCTTTTAGATTTTCACCGAGTACAAAGTACGTATGTGTATTTTTTTCGCGTGATTTTTTTCTTTTAGAATCAGAACGTATTTTGTTTTGTCGATTATCGGTCCGGAACACAAAAAAACGCAATAGCGAAAATGCCGTTCCAACCGCACCGGAGTCGGAACGCTCGCCTTCTCACCTAACGGATCGATGCAAACGCGTACAATGCGCACAATGCGCACACCCACCCGAATGCCGATTGAGCGACGGGTTTCGCGGGAAATAATTTAGAAACCGTAAACAATCCACCACCCCCCACCCCCTCCCCCGCGCTCATTTCGATCGCAATCTCCTCAAAACAAAACGGTTCCGGTCTCCGCGATCATCGCGGCCGACGCTGTTAACGGCCGACAACGCGCGTCCAACGGTTCGCGCCGCCATGGTACGACCGCGCCCGTTCGCGCCACCGAACGTTTAGGGAGGGGTTCACCGGTTACCGTTTTCTGAGGGCCACACTCCGCCGGGTAGGGCCCGGACGTGTTTTCGCGCAGGCCACGAAAAATCCGGAGTACACGTTTTTCACGTGTACCGTGTATGACATAGGACCCGGGGTATGTTATTTTATAAAATCGAAACTGACGAGAACGCAATCGGTTCGCCGTTGAAAACTGATTAATTGCTTTTATCTACGACCGTCGACGGAACGCGATCGGCGTTACGAACGTTCCGGAACAACGTGCAATGGAAATGGATCGCGACCGAACAGACGGACAACTAGAATATCGTTTTGCGAGTCTCGCTCGAAAACGAGAACTCGCGGTACCGAAATAGTATCGCGTCGAGTTTTCGTTTGTTTCCGCCGTCTCGTCCGCTGGCCGTATGCGGCCCCCCCCCCCACCGGTTTAGAGCGACACTGATCTTCTGCGGACCGCGTCGAAAACCGACACGGGAATACGACCGGCGCTCCGCGGAGTGACGTTTCGCCACGTCGACAACGGGTTATCTTTTTGACAAATCGAACTGTTCCCGTTGCAACACGGTCCGCCGGCGACGTCGCCGATTTCGGAATCGCTTGTTCGGCGGACAACGACGATTACCGATTCGATCGCGTGCAATTCCCGGCGGCCGCTCCCGTCCGACCGCCGCGCCGTCCGCACGGCGGCAACGTTTTCCCGGACCAAATTCAATCGGACGGCCGAACGGCATGTTAGCGTTCGGCGTTCCGGGCGGCCCCCGGAAGTCCCGATGGCCCGGCACATTAAATGTCAATTCGATTTCGTCGCGGCCGGACGCGGAGGTCCGCGGACGGTCTACGGGGACGGGACGCGGGACGCGCAACGGCAATGCGCGGCGGCCAGTTAAACGTGCGCGGGACTCCCGGAATCACGCGCGCCGAAATCGTTACGAAACGATTACGATTAACGGATCGTTTACGTACAGCGGATATACGCGGCGATCGGCGTCTGCCGCCCAATGATGTTAGTTTCGCGCGCGCGCGTACCGCGGTTATTGGGTACCGTATCGTTTTGCCGAGGTCGAACATTTTTTTTTTTTTTTTTTTAGAATTCCGTACTACGTTTTTTTTTCCGCGTTTGCATTTACTAGAAAAGATATTGCATTGATTACGACAGCGAAAACCGTTAACACGAATGTATAGACCGGTACGTGATCGGAGGCGTGCCGCCCAAAGCTCGTTCAATAGGACGGGACGCGGCGAATAAGAATCGCGTGATAAATCGTTCGGTCGTATTCTCTGGCCAACGCGACCGCGTGGGAACTGGCGATTTGAAAACCGGATCGTTAAAAAATGAAAAAAAAAAACGAAACCAATTTTTTATCGATTCACCGGAGTCTTTCTTCGTGAATCGGCTGAAATGCACGCGTTTCAATGCTGCGCATCGGTGTACGGATCATTCGAGTCTTTGACAGTTTGGTATTATTCACGGTCCGTCCGGAGCCTACAACAATAATGTGTACGAAATCCGCTCGTGGTGTGCACGACGCAGTCTGCACAGATTACGGAGTAACGTAATATACTAACAAACGGGTGTGCGTAGTTTAGACGGGAATTCGTTACGGGTTAAAAAAAGAGACCAGTAAACAACCGGTTTGAAATATTGAGGAAATCCATCGGTGAGATACGCGAGACAATTAAAACACTGTGTACGAATATTCCACCGGAAATCTTGCTCCAGAGAATCAGGTACGGCACCCGTTCTGTATGGGACTTTTCCTGGCGTGGTGTACTTTAGGGAGGACATTTTTGTTGATTTTGCCGGGTGTTTTCCCAATAAATGGAAAAAAAAAAACGTGGTAAAAATCGGGAAAAACGGGAAAAACAGATACAATATTAAACAAATATTACCGAAGAAAATACGCAACGCATATGTAATTATATTGTTCTAACATAATGTGACATATTTATACCGTTGACGAAGCAACACTATTAACCGAATTCCGTTCAGAATCGTTTTTCGTTAGCAATGGTTAATCGTTGCGTACAGGTATATATTGAATTTCCCAGCTCCTCACCTACAACAGTGGCCCGCCCACGTGCCAAATATGTTCGTCTTTTTTTTTGTGTTTTTTTTTTTTTTTTTTTTTGGAAAGCCCACAGAATACGAGAATAATATTTTCGTGCTACATGCATGCCTATGCATATTCTATGTTATCGTCGTAATTGTGTTCGATTTTTGTTTTTCCGTACATATATACGTGTAATTTTGTCTTTTCAGTGCTTATCAGTAGGTATCGAGAAAAATTATAAAAGCGATAATATTCCAGAATTTCAATGGCCTATCGCCCGTCAATAATAAATATTATGGCGCCATCGAATCGGAACGTTAAATTTTAATTATCGGCGGAGGCGCACCGGCCATAATAAAAATCGTATTAAAAACGACGAAGTATCTATACGGCGAGCATAGAAGAACGAAATTGATTGTGCTTAAACTATTTTCATTGTGTTCCGGACTGTATAAACGAAACGCGTCTTTTTTTCTTTTGTCTTTATTGTTATTATTTTAACTTGACCGGCCGCGAAGTGTATTTATCTCTTTAAACTTTATATAAAGGTCATCAGTGCTGTATAAAAGTAAGTATATAGACATACGAATAGCGCGGTGTATATTATAGTATCGCTTTAAATATTAAATGACGCACAGTGAAGATAAAAACGTCCCGTTTAAATATTTTTAATTATGTGTACATAGACATTTTTTTTTTTTCTACAATATTTTAATACCTATTAAACGGCACGTCCGAAAAATTGTGCGTAAAAAATAAAAAAGAACCGTTTCGCTCGGGCTAACCGCTCGAACTACACGGCAGTCTTAATATTGGGAAACAAAATGTTTACCGGTAGAAAAAAAAAGAAAAAATTCATTCGTACCATTCAGAATCGAATAGTTTAAAAACAACGCGAGTTCTTTTATTTTCACGGAGGAGATTCGTCAGTTTCTCGCCCGGGTCCTCGCGCATGATTTATTTCGCTGAGTGGGGAGGGGGGGAGGAAGAAGTGGTGTTCTTATAAAAACTGCCTGTGGAAGGGGGAATTCCGTAGAACACTCTGCACACGCACAAATACGGTAAAAAGAGACGTTTGGAGGGATTCCGATCCTTATAACACGCGCACCGACAATCGGTCGCGACTACTCGTGTAATATTTTTTATAATATTACGCTCCATCAGTGGGTATTCTATTTCAATATATTTTTACATGGCGCGCCAACGCGACGTTACGAAAAACGGACGCTTTGCGCGGGGAAGGGAGAAGGGGGTGAAAAAAAAAGACAAAAAAAAAATAAGAAAAAAAACGTCATCGTGACGTCGCGTCCCCGCGAGTTTGTTTGTACAAAACGATATTTTTTATACACCACAACGCTGAATCCCGTGTACACAACGATAAAATTCGGCCGACGGCGAAAAGTACACTGTACATAATAATACGTGCGACGACTGTATTTATATATATATGTGTGTGTGTGTGTGTGTGTGTGTGTGTGTGATATTGTCGGTCCTTTATCTTACGAACTATACGGACTTCTGAAGTTTTGTTTGAAGTTTAGACTTAGTTTGCTCGGTGCCATTTTTTTTTTTTTTTTTACTTTTAACATTTATCACGTTGAATAATATATTGTTATGTAATACCGAAAAGAAAACCGTCGCGTTATTGTACAAACCGAAACGGGTGCGAATCCCTGCACGTATACTCACATACCTTTACCGTACAGTTTGCACAACGGTCACATTACGATATTATTATAGTGTTAAAAGTGTCGCGAAAATTCCAAAAAAAAAAAAAAAAACAACCCGATATCGATATTGCCGCGTCCCTCTGCCGAGTGTTTACAGTGTTATTTTGTTCGGATGGAACAACGACCGCGTGCGCGTACGCGAGGGCGCCCGTAGGGTAATTTTCAGACGGGGTGGGGGGGAGACGGAATGACAATGTAGATTCCGAAAACCTATTTATAGCGTTGCATAGATGCTCGGTCGGTATTTCTCGAGAAACAACGAAATGAATGAAGCATGTCAAGCAACTCGGTTATTTATTTTTTAACTTTGACTTTGATTGACTCGTCAACGGCCGATGTTGCTTTAGCGGGGGGAGGGGGAGGTTGGAATGGTGAGGTTGGTCGATTTCAATCGTCATCACCGATAGCGATAACATTGCCCAATTGTCGAAAACGTCCGAACGCCCGTTACGAGTAAATCGCGTACCGGCAATGTTTCCGGCGAAAGACATACGCACCGAAACGAGATGAGAAAAAAAAAAAAAACATTTTACCACAACGGTTAATTTAGTAATCGAATTGAAATTACAATGCGAAACGTATTTATTTTACGATCCCTCCGCCTAACGGACGATTAAGGATATTTCACGAAGACGCAACGTCGTGCAGCGGAAATAGTACCGCGACGGTGAAACAAGTCGTATAGACCGTGTGAAAAAAGTCCGAATTAAAAAAAATAAAAAAATCGACCGATCTGTTGAAACTACGAAAATACAAACGAATCGAAGCAAATATATTTTCGTTTATTTTTAATAACAACGACAACATGTTTTATCGGTTATTGACGGTTTTGAACGCCCGCTTGTATGAAATGTACGCGTAATTGATTTCGACATTACGCGGTTTTTGCGCCTTTGGCGCTCACGTCACGCGTTCGGGCGCGACGGGCGTGTAAATATTGGACTGGCGCTCGTGTCCTACACGTTTCGGGGCACAAACGGTATTGTGTCATTTGTGCACCTTTGGCGCTCACGTCATTATTCGTGGCCGTTGTTTCAATATATTTTATTCGCTGAACCGCGCGGCGACATTACGGTTCCGTGTATCCCGCGAGTACCCGGCAGTTTTAATTCGCGGACGATGACAACGTGGGTGTACTCGTATCGAGGAAAAAACAAATTTAAAAAAAAAAAAAAACCGTTTCCCACCCCCCCCCCCCCCGAACCGAATTAACCGTTAGAATAATATTTACAGTGGGTATACCTGCGCCGCGAAATGATTCATAATAATATTGTAATACACCTATATAGGCACGTATATATTTATATATTTATACGGACGGTAAAAAGCGCTTTTCGTTTTGTCCGCGTTCCAAAAAGTAATTTAAATAACGAATAAATAAAGGCGAAAGTTTTCCCCGCGATCTAACGGCTTTTGAGGCAAACGTTATTCCACAACGTCTTTTTCGTATTCGCCCGCGTAAAATATAATCAGGACCGGCTTAAAAAATATCGAGGCCCCGTGCGATCATTTTCGCGTGGCCATAATAAACTAATTTTTTTTTTTTTTTTTTTTATTATTATTTATTTTAGCTTCTTCGCGTTCTCATAGCGAGCGCGCATCGGCGAATCTTTACGACACTTCCCCCGGGTCGGTCAATTTGAAATTTTCCCGAATAACCGCGCGAAATTATTGGGCTGTGATTGCGGCACAGCTCGGACCGTCTTCAAACCGCGGTCCTCTTTACCGCGATAACAAAATATTATGCATTTTTTTTTATCATTACTTTTTTTTGTGTTTTAATGTTTTCATACCGATAGCCGATAACGCGGTATCGCGGTTTCGGACGGGAGTTTTTTTTCTTTTTTTTTTTTTTTTACGACTCCGTATTTATTATAGCGTATTATCGGATATTGCGGTTTTTTATTGATTAGGCGTACATTATGGTTAAAAATGTGCGGCGGCGGCGTTCACACAAATATTATTCGACGATGCGTTCGGTTTGTAGACTATAGAATTGTTTACTTAATAATACTGCGGCGGCGTGCCTATATTATACAAATATTATTACGAAACCCGATTGCGTGTCGCAAAACGATGACGACGGGTCGATATAATGAGAAAATTACAGGGGGAGGGGAAAAAAAAAAAATAACAAATAAAGTCACGAAACATAACGTAATGTATGAATTGTATAAATTGTACCGAAATCCGCAATAACTTTGGGAAAGGAAGAAAAGAAAAAAAACCCGTTGGCGCATTGCGTTAACTACGGCCGAAAATTAAATGGGGGGGGGAGGGAAATGAAAAAATTGAACGACCCCGGGTTGAACTCGAATCGCCGCACAACCTTTCGGTTAACAGCCGAACGCGCCGGCCGCCGCGCCACGGAGGCCGATGCGCGGCCGCGGAACAATTGACGTTTTTAAAACCGGATGCGGTACGTTCGAGAAGATTATTACGGATTATTTATGATCGACTTGCGTTTCCGCCAGACCGGAAGATGTCGCTCGTGCGTGCGTTAATCACGATTATTACAATATGCCCGAAAATATCTGAACACGTGAATCATGCGCGACGCGATCGTGCGCACGTTGAACGGGACGTCCGGGGATCCGGGCCACGGCGAACCTTTTTTTGCAAAAATGTTATGCGGGGCGATCGGGCCACTGTTTCAAACGGTTTTATTATTATTATTATTAAATCCAATAAATGGGCCCATGTATTTTAATGCGTTAATTAAAAAATTTTTTTTTTTTTAATGTTCGCCATAATCGCGCTCTCGGAACGGGTACTGCGCAACGCAATCTGTACCGCATTGTTTAAAAAGCAAAAAAAAAAAAAAAAATAATTAATTCATAATTAATCATGAACGAATAATTATTTGATTCATATTATATTATGTATTTTTAATTGTCTTAAAAAATTGTTTAATTTTGCACTCCGATATCCGGCGGTACCCCGTTGAAAACGTACATTTTTATGTTCGTGGCCCCGTTACCCCCGGGTAACGAAACGTCCGCAAATATCGTTCGCCGAGCCTAACCAAGCGGGCGATCGACACGCGGCGCGGTTCCCGGCCGCCACCGTGGAACCGTCTGGCGACCGGAACCGGTGTATTTCAACTGTAAGCAGGGGGAGGGGGGGCCGCCCATAATCGTTACCGTCCGGTAACCCCGTCGACGCCGAGTCCGTTAACGCGCGTCGGCCCGATTCGCGTTTAGCTCGAAACTCGCGCTGTCGTCGTTATCGAATTGACCGTGTCAACACGCGCCGGACGGCGGGTGCGCACCTCCACCACCNCCCCCCCCCCCCCCCCCCCCCGCCCAGTGCGTTTTTATAAAGTTCCGTTCAATCGCGGATTAAACCGGACCGCGCGGTCCGGTAAACCGTGAATTCGGTGTTTCGCGAGAAACGCGTGCCCGCGAACGGTTTAGTGACGGGAACGGAACGACGGAACTGTACAATATCGGTATTATCGTATAAACGTTTGATTTATAGCTGTACCCGCCCCGTGGCTCGGGCGGTATTTTTTGCGCGTGCCCGTTTAATCGCGACACGTCGGACGCCGCGGACGCGTCGTCCGAGCGGGCGGCTAGGCGGGTGTGTGGGCAGGCGGGCGGCTAGGCGGGTGTGTGGGCAGGCGGGTTTACGGGCGGGTGTGTGCGCAGGCGCGCAGTGGCGACGAAATACCGACTTAGCCTTTAACCCGGTAGGCAAACCTTGATTCGCAAACGAATAAAAAATCCCCCGGCGCGCTCTCTCCGGACGGGCTGTTATGCAGGTTGATAATAACGTTTATTGTTATTGCGGCGTACCGGAACCGTCCAGAGTCGTTTTCCGGTTAACGCGGTACGACCGCCGCGCCGCGCGCGAGTAAATTATCGTGTCGGAGGCGCGACGATACCACTATCGCGGGTTTTTTTTCCGACCGCCGGCCGCGGTTTTTTCGGCGTTTTACGCGCGCGCGCTTCAGGGTTCGCGACCGTTTATACCGCGTGCGGATCTGTTCCGTACGGTTATTATTATTATTATTATTGTTATTCGTTTTTTCGTGCCGTTCTAAAAAAACCAGAAAACATAAAATGCCGCATCTAGAGTTACGGTTACGGTTTTTAAACGATATTATTATTTCGAAAAACGCCGACGATAACGACACGGATATTATTGCGTTCGCGCAATACGTTTATCGAACAAAAATGTATTGTCCGTGGTTACCCAGGAAAAAAACCGATCGAAACGTGATTTACGGCGAAATTCCCGTCACCAAACGTACGGACCGTTCGAAACAATAAGACGACAAACCGCGACGACCCCTCAAAAAGAAACACTCACGGAGGTGGAATTCTCTAAACAAAACATTTTCATATTAACGCCACTCGAGTTGGTCATTGCGATTATAATCCCAGGCGAAATGTGCAGTTATCGAATACTCTTCTCGGTCTCTGCCATTCCGACTGCTGCTACGTCACGAGCTGACGGCCGGTCCGCAGCGCCGTTGGCCGTGCAATAGCTACGAGTGGGCACGGGATGCTGGGCGTACCGCGCCGCTAGCGCAGTGGGTAATAACCGTCGAAGTGGCACGGATCGAGTATTACAATGCGATAACCTCGCGCACAAACTGCGAACTGCGAGTTTCAACTCAAGGTCGTTTTTGTTTTTTTTTTTTATTATTAGGATTTTTTTTCTTTCGATAATCACAGTTTTAATTGTATACATATTGAATAACACAGATAAATAATATAACGGTATTATACGATATTGTCGGCTATTTAAGTTGTTCTGTGTAGCCATACGTATTACAAAAACAATTATATTTTACTGTATAGTTAAAAGAAAAAAAAAAATAACACCTACCGTTCTAACGTTATCAATTAGATAATACAACTATTTTAAAGTTTGCCGATACGTTGTATAACAATTATTTATGATCAGTGGTGTTCCCGTCAATTTTATTCGAGAGATAAAATGTATTGTAATATACCGTGACAAATTTTTTTTTTTTTTTTTTATTCGACAATTTTAATTATAAAATCTATTTGAGAATATACACGGTATGCTCGTGATTTTTCAGCGAAATTTCGAAATTTTTCCGGGCTTACGATGTGATGTTTATAACCTATGATCACCACTGTTTATAACCTATGATCACCACTGTTTATAATACTATAAGCAACGCCACGCCATAATAATATAGTTAGGTTACCTGTATATTTTATATGTAGGTATTCTACTTATCCGGAAATTTCGATGTTATTCGTATTGAAAACGGGCAATAATGAAAAAAAATTGTATTTTTTTTTTTTTTTGCCAGAACGTATAATTTGATTAAAACGCGTGAAAAAGCCACGAAAAAAAATGCTAAAAAATTGAACGCCCCCGGGTGGGCTCGAACCACCAACCTTTCGGTTAACAGCCGAACGCGCTAGCCCATTGCGCCACGGAGGCGAGTTGTGCAACGCTTTAAAGTACACGCGTCATAAACCGGTTCATCCGTTCCGTTGTACCAAAACGCCGCGAGTCGTCTCGTTAATATTAACACCGATGTTTATGGATATTAGTGTCGACGATATTAACACGAAACACGTACAGGAAAAACGCGATAAACGTCGTGAGTGAAACGGAAACACTCGGTAAGGCGACTATATTATTATTTACACCGAAAATATTGACTGACCTTCCCGAGTAGATATCCCGAGTAGTATCTACAAACTAAACACAATTAAATTTTCAAACTCGTCATAAAAATTGCGCACAAAATAAGGTTTAAAAGAAACGTTCACTCATTCTCCAACAAATATTATCCTACCCAAATGCCTGTTCAGCGTTCAGTAAAAATAAAGTAAAACAAAATCAGATGACTTATTAGGTAGGTAGGTAACCACGTACAGTGTTCGACTTGGAAAATATAGTAGACGTGCTTTGACTACTTTTAAAAAAGTAGCGTCCCTAGCATTTTAATATCCCTCAAATGGCCAAGTAGAGCCCCTTTGCATCCCTTTTTATAGTCTCTTAAGAAGCATTAATATAAAACCATTAAACACGTGTGTATGTACCTACCATGAAAGAACAGAATAATATAATTATAGTTTAGGTATAACTTGTCTTTTTTTTAAAAGCAACATTTAGACATACGAAACAATTACAAACTTATTTTTTATATACCTACCTAATAGTTATTAAGCGTACGTTGTTCGATATAATACTATAATAGGTCAGCGCCTCAGTGGTTACTGGTTACCGGGATTTATAGATAATGAATGGTAACATTGATGGCCGCTTATCAGTTATCACGAAGGTATCAGATATGAGATATCAATATAATTTGTAAACATTGAAACATTCTGTAGGAGTTGTACATTATTTAACTCAAACATTTGAGTTGAACAATTGTATAAAAAAAGATAAGCTTAGATAAAAACCCACGCCTACGCTGTACCTACGCTAGAATATTCAAAAGGTTAGTTGAGGTAGATAGGTACTCGGTCCTAGTATAATGCATTAGTCATTAGGGAACACGTTTTCAATAAAAACAAATTCGAATACATTTTAAAATTAAAATTTTTATATTCTTTAATGTATTTTTACTATTTTATAGTGAATTTCATATCGAATTAGGTTGGGGTTTTTTTTTTTTTTTGTCGGATCATAGTAAAACAATTACTTAAAACAATTATTAAAATTAAATCTGACCTACGAAATAGTTTTTAATACTTAGGTACGCACAAATGAAAATGTACAAAACTGGGTAACAAACAAAATTATTTCTATAAAGTTTGCGAATATGTGAATGAACTATGTAAGAGCCCTGCGAAATAGTTTGTCGCCAGCGAACCGAGCCGACTCTTTGAACGGCCGAGTCTTGATTCGCCCTATGATCTGTTTACGAAAACTGCGATTTGAATAAATTATTAATATTTATGAAAAAAATTACCCGTTTTCTTAAATGCATTTTAAAATGCATCTTTAAGATACATGTATCTGTATCTAGATACGTTTTTAAGTAGAGTATCTAGATACCGATTTACAGTATCTCGTTACAGCACTGATCACGGGGCTCCGAGGCTCCGCGAACGTACGTTTTTTCAGCTCAAAGGAGAACGGTTCGGTTTTCGCCAAGAGCAATATAATATTCATGAAAAAAAAACAAAATCTTTTTTGGTTACCGCTGTATATTTTGTTTTTATTTAAAGCGTCATTTATACCCGTATAAAATCGAGCACGGCGTCTAAACGTCCCCCGTCAACGTAAATGGAATCGACCGAATACGACGACATTTTTAAATTTTTATCGCACGAAAAATTAACAATATTTTTTTTTTCTTTTATTTTATCGTTAAGAACCCGAAAATCGTTCGCCCCCACGCGAGTTATTACATCTGTGTTTTCTGAAGCTAAATGCGCTTCGATAATCCAGCGCAGTTTGCGATTATAACTCGGCCGATTTACCGGCGAGATTACGGTGTACAATCGAATTTCGAATCTGGAATCTGCCGTTTAAACCGATAGCATTCTTATTGTTTACGGCCCGTAACGTACGGACCATAGCGGTCCGGTGGTAACCGCAATGTTTTTTTTTTTTCCGTTTACCGTGCATAATATCGCTTCGGACGAAAAAGCCAATCATTTTCTTTCGGGTCTGGGATAAAAACGGTCGTTCGGGCGAAAACGGGTCCGCCCATAGTGGCCGCGCGACATTTCGCGGTCGTCTTGACGTCCCGGACGGAGGCGTCGCGGAACGCCTGAAATTTATGAAAATTATATGGCGGCCAATGCCGGGCGAGCGCGTTTTTCCGCGGAAAAACTAAAAAAATAACAAAACGTACGCGTTAATTATTAATATATTACCCGAACCCGCGTTACCCAGGGTACCGGAATCTCGGGAAACTACTCACCGGATTCGATAATCCCGATCGATTCGCAGTTTGTCTCGATACGCGGCGTACGTATTGCACGTGAGCGGATTGATTTCGAGTTGCCATAATACCAAAAATACGGCGGTATTGCTTCGCTGAACGGATTATTGTCAACAGTATTTTGCATACAGCGCAAAAACGTCACGGCGAATCGAAATAATAGGCAGCTGCCTTGAATCGCGACTCTTCGGCCGTTAAACCGGATAAACCGTACGGTCGTAACGTTATAAAATACGGCTCGGTTGTTTCGAAAATTTGCGTAAAACCGAACGGTTCCATAACGTACCGACGCGTCTGTTTAGCGACAAAATGAAAAACGATGTTGAATGTCCGTGCCGTCCGTCCATCGCAAATGGCCGATTTATTTTTTTTTTTTCCCACCCAAAAGCGGTCACGATACAAAATTGATATTTCGATTTCGAGTTGGGATGCGATTTGTAGCTACGATTATTATTTGCCCGCGGACCGAACCGAGTCGATGTAATTCCGGCGACGGGTCCGGTCGGTTCGCGGGCGTATTATGTTTTTCGTTTATATTTCGATAAAAAAATAAAAACAAAAAACCCCCCATCGTTATTGTTGCTGCGGCGAAGTGAATAAAATCTTCCGAAGTTTTGTGCCGCCGCTATTAATTTTACCGTAGATATCGCGTATTGATAAAATGTAGGTATAATAGGTAGGTGGATACTCCAAAGTGAATGTCGTTTTTTTATTTAATTTTTTTTTCACCCCCATATCCCCCCCCTCACCCCCCTCGACAAAAAACTTTTAAGTTATTCGAGAGTTTTATTATCTATTGTACATAAATTATTTAACAGTGACACAATCATACACGTATATTATCATACACGTAGTTACTGTAAATTTATATGTTTAACTTTTTTTTTTTTTTTTTTTTTTTGATATAATTACTTTTTGCGCATTAAAAAAATAAAATACCACTAACAGTTATTTTTAATCACATGTTACGCGTATCGCGTATATATTGTGTAATGGAGAACACATTTACAAAATTATTATATTAACGTAATTAAGTTTTTATTCGGATTTCGTTACGGCAGGTACGGACCTATATATATAATTGCATTTTTTTTTTTTTTTTTTTTTACTTTACGTACTATTTTTAATTTCAGTAAAATGGCGTGTAAAACAAAATATTACTTATAATTAAACGCGTATTTTTGTGTTCGGCGTTTGCGAATATCGGAGTTCATAAAGCGACATTTGTTAGTCGTTTGGGACAATATTATTTATGGTGAAAATAGATTTTGTACCTATTGGCGTGGAGCCGCGCTGTGGCATATCCAGGATATTTTCTCTTAGATACATAAAGTTATTTCATTTATATCTACGAACAACGATAGACCATTGCTAATAAAATACAATTCTGAGCTCAGTTCAGTTATACCTATGTGTTTAGAAACGTGGTAATTTTTATTGTTTTCGTCGAAATTCGATATTAAAACTACTGTATTACATTACATTTTTCTCGATCGCTTAGTACAACTTATAATCAACCTTGTGTCAAATTTTCAAGCATTTCTGTTCGGTTAAACTATTTTCTTCACATATAGTATTTACCTATGTCAAATAAAAACATAAAAATGTCTATAGATAATTCAACATTAGCGAAATTGTTTTGAATTTTTTACCGCGCCTAGAAAGGCCAATAAAAGTTTTGTGTCAACGTTTTGAGTCTTTACAAATATTTGGAAATGAACTACAACAAAAAACAAAATTGAAAAAAGCGAAAGTGTTTATTCCGTTAATTTTTACTTTCTTTCTACGTTTTTTTTTTCGATTTTAATTAACTACGAAGAATACTAGACGGAAAATCCATTATTCAACACAGAAAGTCACGTGTCGTTTATCGATCGGTGGAATATTCCTGGTTGCACACCGTAAACCGTACAAATTTAAAATAATGAAAAATAAACAAATCACCTCTGCCGTGCATCAATTAAATCCAAAATTTATCAGAAAAGGTCTTCTATCGCGTTTGAATTGGATTTAGATATCCCGTAGAAAAGTTGCTCGGACAATAAAAAAAGAGAAAAAAACACATATCCCTACTTACGTTCAGGAATCTAAAAAAAAAAAAAAACCAGATAGGGAGGTATTAAATGAATAATTTTCATTGTTTTAATGTAATAATTATGCTAGCTACATAATTGCATATTTTATCGGGCAGGTATCTATAGACCTTTTATCAATTAAGTACAGTGTAGATAGGTGCGTTTTTTAATGATACGTTTCGGGTAACACATGGTTTAGGTGCATAGTGTACTTATAAATAGTATAGTGTGTCCATAAAAAATATAGTTACTTCGGACGACTTATTTTTTTTAATAACGTTATAATTTTTTCTATCGATAGTCGTATATCCGAGGAAATTAAATTATTAATCGTCGTTCAAGATACGTGTTGGTTTTTTATTAAGAAGACGCGATACCCGCGATACTCCGTTTTGTACAACACATGTGACACGGCAAATATCGGTTGTACCACTAATAATCTATTAATTTGTTGATTTTCCCGTGTAAAAAGTACGGACATTTAAATTGAAAAATAGATACGCGGGTAAAAAAATATAACCGATATCGAATAAAGGTCAATCGGGTGAAGGAGATATATCCCTGTATATACATAGATATAATCTCCCCCCCCCCCACCCCACTCAGTAAACACACCGGTGGCAGAAATAATTGACCCGGCGTTATATTCGAGTCGTTTTTTTTTTTCGGTTTCCCCATCTAGTTTTCAGTCTGTATTACTGCACGCGCACATAATAAACGTACGTTATATTAGCAGTGTATTATAATAGTAATAACAATGCGATGCACTGCAGTCGCCCCCGAAAATTCCCCGACTGCTCCTTGACGTTTTATTAATTCCGACCCTCCGATTACAATTTAATAATATGCTATATTCCCGCCCCTTATGTACGCCCGGCTGTAATACGCAGTATACACCTATACCCGATGGTGAAAGAAGTTAAAAAGTGCACGGCACTCTCGTGTCGTTATAATATTATATTATTACTATTACCGAGAAACGTAAAATAAGAAAAAAAAAAAACAACAATAAAAAGAACACAAAATTAATCTTACTCTCCCTTTGTACGTTTGGCGTTTCCGTAGATAACGAGTAATTTGATATATTTTACGTATTTTAGTATTGTGTGTGCTCGTTTTTTTTTTTCAATCGTAAAATATTGGATTTAAATATTATTATTATTATTGTTATATTGTAGTGACGCCGATTCGTTGGAAAAACGAAAAATGAAAAAAAAAAAATAAGGAAAAACGAATATTATACGGTGTCTTGTTCGTCATTCGCAACGGGTACAGGTATAGGTGTACTCGTAGTACAGCCGAGTCGCAATAAACAAAACGGCAAGAGCGTCTCCGGGTTAAGTATACGAAGGAGGGGGGGGGNGGGGGGGGGGGGGGGGGGTGGAAGCCGTTATAATAATACGCCCGTTGCTTAAAATTAATACACTCGACGTTGAAATATTTCGCTAAAATGTAAAAGACGCGAAGAAACGAGCACGTGTGTGTGTGTGTGTGTGTGTTTGTGTTTGTGTGTATATATAACGGAGCGATAAATTTCTCGTATAAAAACCCGGGGCCGGTATATTTTTTTAATAATGATTTATTTAAACGTTGGTCGTGAGAAGAAACAAAAAAAAAATAATAATAATAAAAATAGCAAACTTTATGCTTTATAGCAAGGTAAATACGCTTTATTATCATTATTATTATTTTTTTATGAAAACAAACGTACATTAGGCTCGCAATATTTTTCGCGTAATAACTCCGCGGAATAATACGAATGTGTTTACGCGCGCGATTACTTGCCAGCGCGTATCGAACAGTGGCGTAACCGGGCACCGATCCAGATCAAACATTTTTTTTACAACCCAAATACAATTCCATTATATATTATCATATATCATACCTGTGTTTGGAATATTCGGAATCTATAAAATTATAAAAAAAAAAAAAATGGTGAAATAATATATTTTGGAGGGGGGGCTGGGCCTTTAGGTTCCTCCCGGATCCGTCCCTGGACGTAACTAAACTTAGAAATGCCCGTGGCAAAGTATTTTAGAAAAACCAAATTGAGGACCAAGTGCACAATCCTAGTTGGGACTCGATTGATTGGAGCGAAAGAATAAGATCGTTGCCTATTTTCATACACATGTCCGTCCATTCATATTGCATTCATATTACTCAAACGAAAAAAAGGTGTTAGCATTTTTTTTTTTTTTTTTTTTCGTATTCGCCTATAAAGCTGAAAAGTTTTTCTCCGGATATTATTGACGGTAAAAAAAAAAATCTATTTGAAATATTTTTAAAAATCGAAGAATTCGCGATATTATTATAAGCAATACGGTTTTTACCGGGAAAAACAGTTTTCGGTGTTTTACCAGCGCGTGTTCGAAATAAACGGTTAGCGCACCGTCGTCAGACCCCTAATGAATCGTTAATTATCGCTTTAATGATTCGTTAAACATACGTTAAATTAAGCGGTACCGTAAAACACGGGATGACCCGCAGCTCGTTAAATATCGAGAGTTTCGAATAATTCGGCTCGTAAAATATTTACAAATTTCAATGCATCACAATAAATTCGCCCCAGAAGTCTCTCGCACTTTAACCGCCGGATAACAAGTTTCATTTTTTGAAATTCTTTCGAAAAAAAAAAAAAAACACGTATTACACCGAATCGACAACAATCGTTATTGATTGATTATTATACGGGCAAAAAAAAAAAAAAAACACGAAACGGATGAGTTAGAAAACCCGTGTTAAAAAAAAAAAAAATATAAAAAAGTTTACGTAAAATGCGTTGATGTATAATAATAGTATAATTATTTATTTACGGTGTAAACTCCAACGATTCGGTGCATTTTAAATAATATACAAGACGGTTACATGAATATTACAAAATATAAATCAAGATACGTGTGCATAATGTATCGTGCGTAAAAACAATACAAATTTAATGAACGCGCACGGAGAAAAAGACGGATATTATACTTCGCACGACGGGTGGCCCGCTTGTTGTTGGACGAGAAGTTGGGTGGGTAGAGTGTAGAGTCGGGGATTCAATGTATATCCCCTGTACGCAACGGTGAATATTTGCTGAAGGAAAACGATTCTGAAGTTATGAAACGCGTTTAAATGGCCGTGATATTTACGATATTCGTCAAAGTTCGATATTAAAATATTACGATTTCCGGTATAACTTGTGCGGACAGTAAAAACAAAAATAAACGTCTTTGTATAACCAACAGGTACATTCTTCACTGCGCCGTGAATCAAAAATCTTTAAGTGAACAGTGAAATAAATCTTCATTGTTTATAGCGTTTATTAAAGACGACGTTAAAACGCTGGACGGGGACAATAACGAATATTACGATGTTTGGTCGACACAGAATATTTTGGTAGACAGAAAAGCGGGCATTGTGTCCCGGGAGTTGCGAGAGTCCATATTGAAGTTTGTCCGTCCAATTGGTCCTGGGCAATCTGTGTAATATCGTCCGCGCGCATAAAACACTATCGAAATTTAACAAAACCGTGTAGCTGATGACATTATACAACGGTAACGCGTACGGACGCGGTATAAGAAGACCAGTCGATATGGTATTGTATGTTGCGTGTGTGTGTGTGTGTGTGTGTGTGCATAAACTCGTGTGCATAATAAAAATAAATTTAAAAATTACACACATCCCGGCCGGTCGGTACGCGTATAAAAAAAAAACAGTGTCGTAAAAATTAAAACATTTCCCCTCCACCCGCCGTATACATACATAATAATATACCTAGCCAGAGTTCCTCGATTACGCGCAGCCGGTGCCGGGACCCGTTAAAAATATCCGTTCCCGGACCGCCTATCGTTATACCTACCTGCACGGCGCGAGCCGTCTACAGAGCGATTGTTTTTTTTTTATCGCGAACCGCGTATTAAAAAAAACACAACGTTAACAATAATTATCCACGGACGTTTTGTCGTATAGCGCAACGACAGTACGGTACCCGTAACATTTTACCCGAGGTAAACGTTCGTCTTCGGTTTGGAATTTTTCACGGAGTTTCATCATTCCCGGCACCGTACCGCGCCGTCATGTAAATAAGCGCTCGTCAACGTGGACGGCGTGTTGACCAACGGTTTTTTTTTTTTGTTTTTTTTTTCTTTCTGGTGTGTCGCTCGGGCGACAAACATTGCAATTGGCCGATAGACTGCGGCAGACCTAATCTAATAACGTTAATCGCGGTGGATAGGACGGCCGGGAAATTAAAACGAATGCGGGACACTTTAGGAAAAAAAAAAACCAAACAAGTGAATCGCGATACGTATTAAAAGCGAGAACAATGTACTGCGATAGTTACAGTAATAACCTAATTAAATATAAATATAATTTAAAAAAAAAAAAAAACAACGAATTAAACCCCACCGAGGTAGCAGGGGTGGTCTAGTTGCGCCTACGAACGTGCGGTCACCCTATCCGTGACCCGGTAACACTTTTGTCCGCAAACGAAAACGACGGAAATTATGGAATATTCGTCGATTTGAATTTCGTTTGTAAATAATAGTGTTCCGAGATTTTGCGTGAAATATCGGTAATGTAATACGCCGAAACGTTTCGCGAACTAATATCAATTCCGGATGTCAGTTACCGCGGCTTAATCCATCGACCGACCCAATCAATTATCATAGCGCGATCAAGTACCGGGCACTTAATCCGGTTCATTCTCGACACCGTCGATTAATAATTCGGCTTTATACGGATCCGGCCGCGATGTAAAAATACGGATTACTTTGAGAAATCGATATGTTTTAAAACTTAAGTTAACGGAAAATAATAAAAAAAATAAAATAATACGCTATACACTCTCGGCACCCCGTGTAATTCAACGTACATTTCCTCAACCCCACCCGTGTGAAATTTTAAAAATGTGTCCATGCGAATATTTTGCACGCAATTCGCATAAATTTGCACGGCCGTTTCCAAAACGTATGCGAATCGCGTGTTAAGTATTTGCGTGGAAAATTGTTTTAAATTTGAAACGGGTGGGGCTGCAGAAATGTGCGTTGTAATTCATTCGTAGAACGTCATAACGACGAATCGTTTGAGAATTTCGCGCGGTCATTTGACCGCCCTGCAGTCAATGTCGTAACAATACTATAAAGACAATAGCCCGCAGTGTAATAACAATTGCCGTACGAGTATTTGATTTGGCTCTTGATTTAACTCGCGAGTTCCGGCACGAATACAATTTCCCCGCCAAACTTGTGAGAAATCGCGTCCGTTTTTTTTTTTAGTGTTCACACTGTTAATATATCGACAAATTTACAATTAAATGGATTATTGTCCGTATTTTTTATCGCATAGATAAAGGTTGCGGGTATGGTAGAAGCGTTACAGTGCGGATAGTAATATGCATTAAATTTTATGAAACTCCGGTTCTGTATATAATAACGATTTTTTTATTATTGTTTCTTCGTATCGGTTTATTTCTATTCGTGTCGGAACTTACACGCAGTAGCGTACAGTAGGGTGTGGTGGGGGGATGAAGGGTTATATCCCCCCCCACATTGGTTTAAAATGCATACGAATATTTCAGCCGAGTTACGAGGAAAAACTTGACATATTAAATAGAAACCGGCCTCTTTTAGGATCCGGATTTTAAATTATCAATTATCACAGTCAATTTGGGTAGAGAAGACGGATTTATGATTTATTCATGACTCTTATTTGCTACATCCCCTCGCATCGAAAGTTCCTGGGCACGTCACTGCTTACACGCGCATATCCGCTTATCTGCAGCTATCTACGTGCGGGAACGTAACGAACCCGGTTACACAGACCGTAATCGGCCGCCGGGGGTTTCGCGAGAACAAAAAGCGGCGTAAGCCAAGGGGGCGGGGCTGGGGTTTAGGAGTTAAGGGGTTGTATCTCCGCAGGTCGGCCTTGAAAATACGAAAAAAAAAATACGATTAATTCAACGTCGAATTGGAAAATCAATTAGAAATCGGCTTTTTTCGTTTACAGGATCCGGCTTTGAAATTGCCGATTCCCACTGCGGTCGAGTCGGGCAGAGAGGAATCGTTTACGGTTTTTATTCGCTACGTCCGCTCCCACGGAAAATTCGCTATTGCGAATAATAAAAAAAAAAAAAAAAAAAAAAAAAACAAACAGGCTTATCATTATTATCGGGCGGTTGACCGACGTCGATTTCCGCCCGGCTTACACGCCGCGCGTATTATTGCCGTTATCGTTTCGTTACGGTCCCGTCGTCCGCCGCCTACACGGGTTCGGGTCCGTACGACGCGTTCTACACGTCCGGTGCCCGACCGAAAGCAATTTCGAAAGCCCGGCGAAACTTTTATAACTTTTTTATACTCTAAGGATTTTGGAGAACGCGCGAGCGGCCGGAGCTCCGGCCCGCGACCTTTCCGGAAACGAACCCCGTCCTCCGTTCCCCCTCCCCTCACCCGTATATTTTTCCGCGCTAGTCTACATACACATACACACACACACACACACAATACAGATTGTACACAGAGAAGAGTTCAGACAATTGTTATTGAAAATTTTCAACCGAAAACGCTATTAATTCGTAATGCTAAATTGCAATTATTTCACACGAATTTTTCACTCGAAGTTCAAGTTAAACTCCTCGCGGAAGAATAACGAATTTGGCTAGGTTTTTTTTTTACATTTTTTACATTTCTGTTACAGACCCTAAACGACGAACCTTCTATCAAATGTTCGATAATTTTTCGCGAAGTAAAAACATTATGAAGTATCTATACACGTTTTTAAACAGATAATCGAAAAATTCCAAAACCTTTATAAATAAAGTAAGATTTCTCCTGATCAGATTTCTGTTTGGAAAAAGTGCTATCATTGTAAATCGGAGCGAAATTGTTGGTAGAAATGTTGTTACAGGAAATAAGAAGGCCGTTATATTTCTAACCAATACCTACATTTCGTAAATTTTCCCGTTTTTCCTCCGTTTTTCACATTTGATGAGAAACTCCCGGGAAAATCGAAAAACGACCTTCTTAAAGTACCTGCACAATCCGATTTCCTTTTAGAAAAGTTGCTGAACATCTCTGTAAAACCGCAAAGGCTTCTTCGCCTCACTCAGAATCTAAATCGTACTCTATATTTTCGCCCTTTTTTTTTAAATTCGATATTGTTAATTCGCGATTTTTACATTCGTCGTTTATATTCCCGCTATTTCGGTCGGATACCAATAATACACGTGTAATACCTAAAATTGCGCGCGATTCTTCTGTTGACTTTATAATAGCGGATTTTAACAAGTGCATTACCAACATACCGATACGAATAATGCGTGTAACGCAATATTCATGCGCATATGCAGACGGGTAAAGTCTTTTCGGAAAAGCGTTTCTTTACAATATTATCACGTTTTCGGATTTATTTTATTCCGTACTTACAAGTGGTAATAGTGTTTTTTTATTATTATTTCTTCCCCCGGCTGCAGAAATTGATTGTAAAGCGTCAAGTTCATAAGCGATAACCGCGGTATCGTTTTCGGAGGCGTTAGTGCAATACGCGCATAATATTTTACCCGGCAGAAAACGTTTTTCGAAATGGCCGTCCCGCGGATCATTTAGCGCGCCCGTATCTACTGCTCGACTGATGTGTTCGGCGTTTACGGACGTTCGCACGAACACGAAATAAGCGAACGGATTTCGCTCGGCGGAAAAAACCGATTCTTGTTACCCGTACGTATACGCGAGTACAATAGTTACGGAAAATATTATAATATTACGTACTCGATTTTTATCAATATCATATAGTAGCGAATGGAGTGTATAAAAAAAAAAAAAAAGCCGTCATAGAATAATGGGGACGGGTTTAGCCACTGTTATTGGTGAGATGATTAGAAGGTGGTAGAGGGAAAATTGAGTGTGTATCTGTTAGCAACGACAGACCATTGTTAACCGAAAAATGATTCTGAGCGGAAATCGGTTGATATTGTTGCTTTGTCAATAATAAATAATATGTTATATTATGGGTAAAATAATTGTATATGCATTTTATATTTTCTTCAATAATGTTCTTTTAATATCGTATCTATTTTCCCGTTTTCCCTATGTTTTTTTTTTTTTTATTTATCGGAAAAACTCCAGGGAAAATTTAAAAATTACTTAATTAAAGTACATCCCTAGTCAGATTTTCTTTTAGAAAAAGTGATAATATCATTGTAAATCGGAGCGAAATTGGTGGTAGAAAAGTTGTCCGCAGAAAAAAAAACTAACATCATTGTAAAACCAATACATTTCTTGCTCCACTCAAAATCTGTACCATGACTCTGACATAAAAAAAAAAACACACTCCCAATAATCGAATTATTGTTTTTCGATTTTAACGTCGTACTGATTAACCGTTTACGGTCTAAATCGGTGCTTCCCAATCTTGTTCGATTCATGGCTCCCTTTTTGAACAAAGATTTTATAAGGGCGCCCTTATTGCAACTTGTTACAATCAAAAATCTATTTTGATCAGAGTATTGTCAACTATACCGCTGTATAGCCGAAGTAATCTAGGTAAATAGAACAGTCACTGATTTTAGTTTTTTTTTTTTTTTTTAATTTTACAGAAAAAAGTGTTAGAATTTTTTTTTAAGTAAAATAATACTGGTCATCCACATATTTCAAGGTACAATGCGACCAATTTGGAGCATTTTTATTAACCGAAAAAACGTTATTTAAGAAAAATCTCCTCCCCCCCTCAAAAAATAAAGGACGCCGGCGTCACCGATTCACCTTCTTTTGGGTTTTAAAAGTATTTTTAGACCAGTCATAAGTAAAAAATATCGCCGCAAGTTGATAATGTTCACGGGTAGGTCGCCGTCGTAGACGGATAGTCGGACGGGAGATAATTCAGTCGGTATATTGTACGCAACGATAAATCATTGCAAACGGGGAAAAGAAAAAAAAACCGATTTTGAACGCAGTAGTATTATGATATAGTTGTGTTTTTTTCTCCGTTCCAAGGTAACCCAGAAACCGACCTAAAAAAATTGTACCCAGTGGGCGGACTTCACTGAATATGTTCATAAACGTTTCGAATAAATTACTCTCCCCCCTCCTCTCTCGTTGAGAATTTCCTCGTCTATAGAGCCATACTGCGTGTGCGTGAAAAATTGAAGCATCCGAGCACACACACGTTCGTAAAACTATAACCATAATGGTAGCTGCAACGTTAACGTATTCGGAAGACCAAAAACACTCCGCCGTAATCAGAACGAATGAGGTACGACAGTATATGATGTTGACTCGTGTTGAATCGGTTTTCGTATCGGTTTTACCGGTGAAATTTCGCAGCTCATAAACGCCGCGGTGAAACCTGCTCGAAACAATATTATTATGTTTTAATTAACGCGCGTAAAAAAAAAAAAAAAAAAAAAAAAACGAATCGGGTGCATCCGGCATACAATGGTTATCGAAAACAAACGAAACGGGGGAAAAAAAGTGAAGTGCGCGTACGAATCGTTAAACCGCATCCATTCCGAACAACGACGCGAGTATGTATGTTGTGCGCGATAATAATGATAATATAAAATAAAAAAAAAAAAAAAAACCCGCTCTCAACCGCACAATGCAATAGTGTTTTACTATATCGGCCGATATAATGCACTCGTGGATTTAAATACATACGGGGACACACGGGCGAATCCTGCACAGTTTAATCGGTATCCGGGTTCGCCTTGAGTCTATACAGTAATTATATATTTTTATTGCGACTGTCGACTTCGAGAGTTAAATCACCTCGAGCACATTACTTGTTTTTGTTTTTTTTTTCTGACGGGGAGGCGTATTATTTATACGCCATTAATTAAACATTTAGTTAAACTTTATGTTTTTTTTCTTTAGCATAATCAACCCTAAGATTAGGCGTACTTCCGCACACTCTCTCCGCACTCTACTGTGTTATTGACCAGTTTCTTCGGTTCCCTGTAGCTTCTCAGTCCGGCGTCTTTAATATCTTTATTAATTATTTTTGTTCTGGGACGTCCTGTGCATCTTTTGCCGTCGGCCCGTCCTCCCGAAATTCTGCGGTGTAATTTCTCCCAGTGTCTTATAGAGCGCGTCCAATTATTACTCTCCGTCTTCTTTCTTTAATCGGTTGTTAATAAACCTTTAGGTTCGCGGATTTCGTTAAGTGCACTGTCGGTGGCACGGAACTCCGTCCAGCTTGCTCTTGGCGCGCTCCGCCGGCAACGCTTTTCGAAAATCACGAAACTCACGAAACCAACAACTCTGCGTATTGCGTCTTATCGACGTAGTATATGTATGTACAGTGTACATAATAATATTATTTGACAGTATTGAAAAAAAAAAAACTGAATAAACAATTCGGTATAAGTTGGAGGTGGGGAGCGGAATCGGTTCGGTAAAACGCGGTTCCCTTTTCGCTCTATAATAGTAATTATTATGTCAAAGTAGGTTTTTTTTTTTTTTCGGTAAATCTTTGAAGTGTTTTTAACCGATAATAATTTTAGCTCTGTCGAGCGATTAATGTTTTTTTTTTTTATTTTTTTTTTACAAAAACTATCAAGAATCGATTAAGAACGTATTTCGCTCGCGTAACCGCAATATTTTTGTTAACGATAAAACTTTGGTCGCGCGCCGCAGGAAAAGCGAAAGAGCGAAACGCGGTTCGTCGATTGCGAGGCGTGATTTGCATCATCGCCGTTACAATCTATACGCTCGCACGGGGGAAAAAAAAAAAAAAAATAATAATACTAAAAAAAACGACCGCGACTCCGAGCGGCGTTCGCTGCCGTTTAAACGCGACAAATTATAACGTTATTTTGATCGCAAATGAAATTCCGCTCGATGGCCGATTTCCGTTTGCGGTTTGACAGCGACTTCCGTGTACGCTTTTCGCCCGTTATCACACGACCGCGCGCGTTGAGCCGCAGCCCCGATAATTGTAATTGCGGTTTTTTTTTCTTTGTTTTGTTAAACGAGCGACGACAGCTACGGATAAAAACGAAATGCTGATCGCGCGGACCGCGCATTTACCGCCGGAGAAGAAAACAGACCGTCGCAGAAAACGACCGCGAGGTCCGACGAACGAACAGAAAAAATATCAACGGCACGACCATCGCCTCGGAACCGTTATTCGTTAGCGGAAATCCGTTGTCCGCGCCCGATAAATAATTGATAATATAAAAGCGGTTTGGGTTTTCAGCGGAACCGGACTTGCGTTGAAAAACGCGTTTGGATCCCAAAACAGTTTTTCATTAAAATTAAAAAAAAATATATATAGGTCGTATTTTCGGTCGATTTCCGAATTGCCCGTGCTATACAACGGGAAAATCGCGAATATTACTGTGCTACTCCGTGCGGAATCGTTGTTCGATCGCAACGATAATTTCACGGGTTGCTCGGAAAACTCTCGGTTCGCCGCGAGTCGAACGATTTCGGGATGCACTGGGTTGGACCGCGGATAAATTCGGCCGTTTTCCGAACAGTCATTATGAAAATTGAACTGTTCGTATTGAAAACTGTACACAATCGACTCGAGCTCTTCTTCTCTGCGACCAAAGACACCAACACGGCTATCTCGTATTCCGGCGGTCGCTCGGTAATACACTTAAATACCGCGACACAATGAGCAATGAAAAGTACCGAAATATACGCTGTCCGCGTTACGTCCTAAAACCATGGAAAACAGCACGAATAAAAATAACGGAAGTCGGAATTCGTCATTATTATTTTGTATCGGCTGTATAAATCGTGCGCATTAACTCCGATCAGTCGACGGGCCGTACCCGATAACAACGGAAATGTGGTTATTCGTTTCTCGTCGGCTCGCGTAGCGGAAAATTCGGTTCAACAATTATCTCCTCAACGACGAAACGATTGCTCCCCGCCCCCCCCTCCGAAACGGTTAACAAATGCGTCGGCGTTTCCATTGGATCGATCGTTCTTCGAAAAAAAAAACCGCCGGACTCGGGTATTGAAAGTCCATCGGGATTTTCGAAACCGCGTTCCGCCCCCCGGTTCGGTCTGTCGCCGGTGCGCGGCGATTAGTTTTCAACGCGTCGGCTCAACGCTCGTCCGGTCGATGCGTGCGGCCCGTTAACTCTGCCGGCCTCGCCGCCCCCGTCGTTTTAATATTTCCGTGGCGGTGCCCGACCGTGCCGCGTTATCGCGCGCGCACGCGGCCCGCCAGTCGAACTCGACGCCGCAAAGTCACCGCACAACAATACGCGAGCGCGGGTATCGGATTTCCGCGGCCCCTTTCCGTTCGACAGGCGGCTATTATCATAACGCGCGCCCGTTCCGTTCTCGCCGCGGCGCCGGGCGACCGCCACCCCCTACCCCACCCTCTTGTTTGCGAGAAAGGCCCCGCGTCTTCGGCCGCGCGGCGCGCGTTAATACGCCGTCAAACTTTGCTCACCGTTATCCGGCGCACGCCGCATCGCACCTGGCCGCGCGCCGTGCGCCGCGGCACTCCGCCCGACTCAATTAACACGTCCACAATAGGCGTCTGTATAATGTATCTCTGTATATATATATGTATAATGTATATATATATGTATAATGTATATATATATGTATATATATATATATATGCGTATACACTCGTACACCGCGGATAATGCCCCGCGAGACTTCGCTGAATTAAAGTAATACGGCTTAATGGAGTTTCCATTGTGTCCCCACCCCACCCGGTCTCCGGCGGCGGCGCGACGTCTTTAAATAAATAACGACCGTCGTCCGCCGAGACGCCGCCGCGCGTCAACACCAACGACAACGGCGATAACGGTGTAACTGCTGCGGTCTTTTCGAAAAACACGGAAAACGTGACGCGGAACCGCCGAATACGGGCGACACCGGACGAAACGCCGCTCGTTTGAATCCCGGCGTTTTTCCGCGGTGACCGACCCTCCTGTTCCCGTTCCTACGCCCGTGCGCGCACCGCCGTTGTTGTTCGCGTTACGCTTATTACCGCCTCCCCCCCCCACCCCCCGGTAAACGCGGTC
>CABPRJ010000001.1:1879151-1920648 GCA_902439185.1 Cinara cedri
CGCGGTCCGCGTACCGCGTGCCGCCGGTACCGCGGCCCACTTTTCGGCCGACGCCGTTGCGCGAACGCGCCGAAACGTTTCTTGTGTCGCGCCATCGCCGCTCCGGATCTCTTTTATTTTACGATTGTGTCGATTCAACGTTGTACCGCGCGGACAACTTGCGCCCCGAGCGCGCCCCCGACGTTCAAAACGGTGTCGGTTTCGGCGGGCGTTTCCGAACAACCGGCCCCGTCCGTCGACGCGACGATTGAACGCGGTAATGTAAGGAGTAAACTTAAAAAAAAATTACACGATATCGACTGATTTATACTTTTTGGATTGTACGTTGTTGTTTCGACAAATTTGTTTCAATAACGTTCGTCCGGGTTCGATTCCGTATTCGAAGTCACTAAGTAAACTAATCGTAACGAGTTTTCAAACACCACGACAATAACAAATAGAAATTTTAAAATGCTTTGCGTCTGATCGAATCTCTTCGATACGCCAAATTACGATTACTGAGTATATTCTAAATTTTGTTAAACAATTAAAAAAAAAAAAAAAAAAAAAATACTATAACAACAAAAACACAGTTTAGAAACGTTTTATTTACGACGTTTCACGTTTAATAATTCTGTACGTACTGCGCATTTAACAATTTCGCACTACACGCAACAGATTTTCGGTATTACACGCCGAAAAAGGCCCCGCCGTCTTATTAGCGACCCGGTGAAATTTTTCGTAGACGGGTGAGATTAACCGAGGATATTATATTTACCGAACTCCGAACGCGTTAACCGTAAACGCAAGTGCGCTTAAAATACATTTCACCCGCCTCCGTGAAATTATCTACCGGGGGGGGGGCGGGGAAAGGAGGTTCAGGTAAGATTTGCCAAGGATACGCGTACCCCGCACAAAGCATGATAAAATGCGCGCGCGTTACACGCGGTGGGATACGTTCGCCTTGCTTTGGCGCACGCACAACCGCGTGGACACGATAACAACGCGATACGGGACGTGTGTATATTTTAACCCGCCCCCCTCCGCCCCGTCGAGAAATATCCGCCGGGAGTCGGAGATGTGGCCGGGGGTTTTTTCGCCGATCCGAAATCCGGTCGGAGGTAAATTTATCCCGGGAAGGCGCCGCGCCGCGGGGAAGGTAAATGTTATCGCGGGCACGAAAATCCCGCTGTAGTACCGCGTCCCGATGCAGTGTCGGTACGGGGCCGCGGGTAAGCGCTGAAAAACGCGGTAAATCACGTACGGTTTGCATCGTTGGAGGCGGCGGCCACTGGACCCGGCGCTGATAGACGCGAACGTCCCGTCGTGTGTAGAGCCGCCGCGGACGGCACGCCCGACGGGACCCGTTTTTGTTCTCGCGACGATCGTGAGTCCGTTTATTGTTTTCGCGGTCGCCGTTCGACCACGCGGTGCGCGCAGACCGCGTGACGATATCCCGGTCGCCGGTGTTGTGTAACTGCCGCGGTACATGACACGACGTCGTCGTTGCGCGCGCGAACGAAATTACGAAAAAACAGAAAAATAATAATAATAATAAAAAAAACACCGCCGGTGCCGCGTCCGTCCGTCCGTGGGTGGGGGAGGGCGGGGGGGGTCCGCGCGGTTTTTCCGTACGGATATCGTTTCGCGGGCAGGCGCGGCGGTGCGCGCGTCGGTCAGACGTAACACCAAAGCCGATAACGCGCACGGCGTTCGCCTGTCGTTACCGACGGTCTCGTTCCCGCCCGCGGTCGTGTCGTTCGTTTTAAAAGCCGTTGTGCCGCGTTGGTGAAACGGTTCAGACCTCCGGTCGTATTCAATCGCGCGTCATTCCGCATTCAGTCCGCGGTTTTTTTTTATAAACGGGGTATTTACGCGTAAAGCAGCGAGCGGTCCGCGAAGAACCGCCCGCGGGTCTCGTTTCCCGCCACGGGGGACCCGTCGAATCTGTCGGTCGAACCGAAAAAACCGCGTCCCCTTGTTATATCGGATTTTAGATAACGAGCCGATACCGCCGACGGGCGCGCCCCTGTCGCGGGTCACGTGGATTTAGGCAAAGGTCGGGCGCGGAAAGTTATTCGATTTATGTTCCGCACGCGACGTCAACGAAAAACGATTCTAAGCGAAGTTCTGTTAGTGCGCACACGCGCATTGCGATACCGTAGTGTTTACTATTGATGTACACGGAGATTCTAAATCGATTTGTAACGAATCTCGCGTTCGGCCGCGGTCGTACGAACGATAATCAAACGCGATACCGACTGGTATCGCGGGAGCAGTACCGCGCGCTATACTACCGCGCTATCGTATAGACGGCGGTTTTAGTTCCGCCGCGATAACGACGGTACCGATGGTGGCCGACACGGGCGTGGTACGGACCAAATACGCGAGTCGAATAATCAATCGGTATTGCGTTTTTTAAAAAAAAAAAAAAAACCGCGGTCAACGCGACTCGTTCGGACAACGTTTTCCGGTAGCGCGACGGCATTGTAATAACGACAACCGTGTCGTGTTAACGCTACGCGCTGTCGCGACAGTGTCGTGGTGGTGCGAGCGCGTGCGACGTCGGCGGCGGTGGATTGTTCCGGGCGCGGTCTTAATTCCGCGACAGCGACTATCGCGCGACCGAGGGGTTTTGGGGAAGAGAAAGAAAAAAAAAAAAAAAAAACAAAAACGAAAACGCACACAATATAATCGCACCGCGCGATTTGCATCCTTGATTAGGTTTTCCGCGTCCAGTGAACGGACTTGTCCTTTTTTCGATTACGGAAATCTTTCTGTACACATATACACGCGGCCACGGCGTCATTAATTATATTATATCTGGACGCGCGGCCGGTTTAATTTATACGTATTGCAGATATTTTAAATTAAATTGTATGAAACGTCCGAGAGTACCCGCAACGTACGAAACGCTGCGGTTTTTTTATTTGTTTATTTATTATTATTATTATTATTTTTTTTTTTTTTTGCAAGTTAAACGTCCGCGTACGTTTTACGCGAGCAATATATCGAACCGTAAATCGACGAAACCGACGCAGTATTGTAAAACAAATAACAATAACAGTTCATTACCTATATTGCTAACAATTATTGTTAAATAGTTCGCGGAACTATACATTTTTTTTTTTTTTTTTGTGCGTTTTCCTTGGTATAATAATTTGTACAATGTTTATCGCGAATAATATCGCACTTGGAAAAAAAAAAAACCATTAGTCTCTAATGACGATTTAAAAAAATTATCGCTAATAGCTGCGTGTACGCGAAAACTGAAGAGAAAAAAAAATGCCTAAAACGATGTAAACATTTGTCGAAACGACGTTTCGAATTCGGTACGGAACGATGTTGGAGAACGAATACCGGACGGGCGAAATAACAGTCAAGTTTGACAAAAAAAAAAATGAAAATCCGACCCGTTCAAATATCCGCGAGTATAATATAATATTATTTCGGTTATTCTATTTAAAAAAAAAAAAAAAACCGCAGTTCCCTAAACGTAACACAATGCGGTCCGCTGCAGCTGATAGTGTGCTTTTAATTTTTACAATCAATTTAATAATCGTGACCTTACGATTCTTATAAACTTTAATTTCGGTTTGTTTTTTTTTTTTTGATTTTTTTACCCGAAAACGGCACGCTTTTATCCGGCGGTCTTTTGTTCGCGCATTCCCTTGCTCCCTTCCAAAGCATATTTCCGCGCAACTACAGGCGGTTTCCGGGGAGTCTTCAGCAGCCACGCGTTTTAAATTAGTATCCCCTCCCAAAACAAGCAAAAAAATACCCAATAAGTTGTTTTTGTTTTTTTTCTTCTTGTAGGCATCGTCTAAATATCCGTTCGTTTCATAGTGTTAACGAATCGGAACGAAATACAGATTATCTACACGGACAATGCGCGCAAAATATAAATTCATAACGACTTATGGTGCGTTTGTGTGCGAACAATTCCGGGTGAAATGTGCACAATTGTTATTTTTAAATCATCCCGTCAACTCGAATTCGAAAAAAAAAAATGAAAATTACATCGATATCGATCTATTTTTCGGACGCATCACGGCCGGCTTTAACAAATATTCCGAACAGCATGGTTCCGCGAATCCTTCGACTATTTTTCTGTTGTTTCGGTTATTTTTTTTTTTTTTTTGCGCCCCCAATAAATACTGTTTGCGGTTCGGGTTACAATAAAGTGGTCCGAAAAAGGTTTATCGTAATAATTTTAATTTATGCGCGAGTCTAAATAATATTATATAGTTTATCGTGTAAAATAATTTTTGTTTTTTTTTTTTCCCCGTTTGTTCAGTAATTTATTCAAAAGCCGCATTATCTCCGGACGTCGCGCACAATGGGATAAAAATGAAATCCAACTCGCTAAAACTATTTTTACAAATGTTGATAAATCTCGGGGAAAAAAAAAATAAAACAATAATTAGAGTTCCGTATAATCGGTATCCTAACGAGGGCGATTTTTTACAGACGTTGCAATAAACGTTTTATCGTTGGCGGACACGTCGACGATAATGCAATTCGCGTCTGCATATTACGCCAATACGGTACGCTTAAGTTTATATTTTCTTCCGAAAAACCGTAATAGCTTCCATAACTTTCGGAACAGTATTGTTCGCACACGGAGATTCACGGTAGACTGTTCAATTTTTTAAAACTAACATAAATCATTCGTATATGTACACACGACAACAAAACTAGTTTTTTTTTTTTTTTTTTTTCAGCTTTAACCCGCAATCAAAACTACTGTAAAAAAAGCACACGAACTAATACGGCCGTTCGTTTTGTTTAGCGATACGAGAACTGATGTTCCAACAAAAAATCCCAACGTTTCCCGAGCGGGTATTGAATCGCTATGCACACTGTGAATTCGTTTAAACGATAGTAAGTTCAATACGAACGGAGAGGCCGGCGGCGACGATTCACGCGAGTTTCTAAACCGAATCGGCAACGGGAAGATGATTTAACGGCCGTCAGAGTGTGTCGATAATTCGAAACGTGCCCGGCGCGGTCCGTTATTCGTCCGAAACGGATTCGTAGGAAACGATTTTCGGAAAAAAAAAAAAAAAACAATAAAAAAAAATCGCCAAACGCACATTGATTGCCATTCGGAATATTGTGACGGCACGAGACGGGCGGGCGCTGTATAACAATTTATTTCGCTACGCAATACGGTTCACGCCACGCGCGACGCACGCGACACGTTTATCGCGCGCGTACGGGTGAGGGAGGACACCGCGAAGCGCGAGCGACGGACGGGCGGAAGGGGGTGGTGGGGGGGGTAAGTTAGGAGGGAAACCCGCGGGCACCGACCGTTTTTCCGGGTGATCACGCGCGGGAACACGCGCGACGATAACGGCGATAGCGGTTCGAAAATACGATGACGGCGCCGCGGCGGAATGCCGTCGCGCGGCCGACGTATCGCCGCGAGAGACGGCCGGGCGCGACGCCGCGCGGCCGTTTGTTTTCGTCATTGTTTTGTCGTCGTCGTCGTCGTCACCGTCGCGTTTCGCGTATTATCACGACGCGCGTACATCCGCGCGCGGGTTTGGTCAATTCCGCGACACCCTTTTTTTAATTTTTTTATTTTCGTTCCGTATTTTTTTCCGTAAATTTCATTTTGCGCACGCACGCGGATAACCGTCGCGTGCAAATATAACGTCCGTGCAACGGCGACCCGGGCGGTCCGGCTCCCTCGTTATAATATATCGTAACGCAGTCGTCGCAATGTACACGTACACACACACGCACACTCACACACACACGCGCGCGCGCGCGTGCTTACGTACGTGTTATACGTATACGTGTACGCGTACGCCGGCGGCGCCCATGAATCGTAATAAACACGATAACGCGTACGCGCAATTATAATAATTTCCGTTGATATTCGCCAGAATTAAACGCGGTTCGCCCGCCCCCACCACCACCGTTTTCGTTTTGTGTTTTTTTTGTTTTTTTTTTTTCGTGTCCTCCCCACCCGCGTTTTCGTGACGTACGTTCTCCGTTCTACGTACGATGCGCGCGGATCCGACAATTTCCCACATGCGCGCGCGATTACTGTGCAATGCGCGACGACGTCGTGCGGCGGTACACGGGAGGCGGACTGGAGACTTGAAATTCGGACGCAATACTCATATTTGCTATTTCTTGAAGCAGTACAATTTTCAACAAATTTAAGCCATTGTTGAGCTATTTAAAAACATTTTCATTTTGCGAGCTTTGTACGGAAGTTTTATTCGGTAGATACTCCGCGGTAAAATCGTTAGACTTAAAAGAAATGCTTACTAAAAAAAAAAAAAAAACCAGAAAAATATAGTTGAAATTCGTTACGGTAAAAAAACGACGTGTATTTTGTTCCCGGTCGGGTAGGTCATTGCGTACAGACCGCGGAACACGGTTTACATTTTTAATGAACCGACGGCGTTGTGTACACGCGTGTTGCCGTCGCCTCATTCGCGCACGTGGCGCGAACGGTCAAACTTTGAAAGTTTTAAACGTTAAAGTTCCGCCGTAACCGGAGGGGGACGGTTCTCCTTTCGCCTTTTAAACGGCCGAAACCCCGCGGCGCGTCGACGACGGCCGCGTCCGCTGCGCCCGTTTTGAAAATGTGACGCCGCCGTTGGGACCCGGGCGTGCCCGTCGCACAATGGACGGAATCTTCGGGTTTCGCATCGCCGCGAACGCCTGCGGCCGGCGGCCCGTTTTCGACTTTCGTTTCGAGGGGTTCCGGTCGCGGTGACGTGCCCGGGCGAGTTCCTCACGGTGCGTTTCGAACGGGTCTCAACGGTCACGCGTTTGCAAAGCGAGTGCGCGACAAGCGGGCGCAACGTAACAGGAGCCGCAACGGCACCGCAAACGACGCTCAAGTCCCCCGCTAAATGCGTCGCGTTATTGAATGCCCGCGGGTAATGTTACGCGATACCGCCGGTCGGTTTTTTCCGTACGGTCAATCGGTCGCGATTTCCTTGTAAGTGATCGGTCGCGAGACCCGATTGCAATTGTAATTTTTCCGAAAACCGGACGTTTACCCGGACGCTCGGGCACTCGTCGCAGCGTTTCAGTTACGAGCATTTAGCAGCGCGCAGTTTACGGGGTTATTACGAGCCGTGCACCGAATACGGCAATCGTAATAAATTGAAAACTTTCACCACAATATACGAAATAAGCGATGCGTTTCGTTCGGACACGTTTGATCGTACTCGCGGAGTTCACGAACAGCCCCCGGCGTCCGTCGAACGGCCGAACGCGTAGTTTCGGTATTTTAAAATCCGAAATACCCCTCCTCCCCCCCCTCCCGACCCAACGAAAATTTATCAAATTCCAATGAAATCCCCGCGCGTCCAACACCGTTCCGACGCAGTTAATACTCGGCAGAAACCTGACGGTTTTCGTCGTATTTCCGAACGCCCCGAAGGCGGCCGCGACCCGTTCGGCCGTCATTCCGCGAACCACGCGATTCGAACGCACTCCCGTCGGGCCGCCACCCGCCGTACCTGTACGTGTGCGGGACGGCGATTCGGCGCCGCCATAAAATATTCACCGGCCGGACGAATTGTGTACGGTGAAACGGCGACCGTCGATCGTACATAATGTATGCGAATATAGATACGTCCGGTAGCGGCGACCGGGAAAAAGAAGAAAGCGGAAAAAACAAAACAAAAAAAAAAAAAAAAAAAAAAAAAAAAAACAGCATATTAGACGCATGCACCGTGTTTAAAATACACGGGGACGGATAAACCAAAGGTAGGCCCCCGGAGAGCGGGTGTGTAGTGTAAACACACCGTCGTAGGTATACAGTTTAACTCGCGCGCGTTCTCGTTCTCCGACTACCGCCGATATCTTTGCACCGCTGTCAGTATTCCGTAAGTACCTGCGTACAGGTATGCTGTACGCGTGTACATATATAAATCCTGGACTTTTGGCCGGAGTCCAACGGAGTCCGACAGACCCTTTCCGGGGTGGGAGGAAGGGGCGAGGGGGTTATTCCGGACGTATCGGCGGCCGTCCCCGGGGAAAGGTTTTCGGACGGGGTGGAGGGTACGCGAGATAAGTAATAACGGTCGAGATAATGCCTATAATATGTGACGTATACGTTAGCTTCGTTCGGGTTATTTATTTATTTTTTTTTTCCCAATACGCATGTAATGCGGTATAAGGTCGTTTTATTTATCCGCACGCGCAACGGGAAACGTCGCGCGATTCGGTTATTCCCTCTGACGTGTGTTTCGTCTCCGCGCGCCTTTCGTCCCGTGTCAAAGTCCGCGGCACGGGATTTGGAGGGTACGCGTCACTCCGCGGTACCGCGACGCTGTAACGATGTGAACGACGGTAATGAAAAACGAAAAGGTAGAGGATAACCCCCACCTCCCCTGCCCCCTGCCCCGAATAAAACGTTACGACGTTTAACGCGGCGGCGGCGGGGGCGAAGAACGTGCGGACGGAAATTTTGTGCGCGGACCGAGAGGAGCCCGACCGTGATTTCGTTACAAACACTCGCTCACGTGGACACTGTTCGACAACATTGACGTACGTATCTGCGCGATTTCGTTTTTTTTTTTTTTTAAAATCCCGTAACCGTTCGATTTTTGAACCGGTCCGGCGCACGCGCGTTACGCTCAATACCGCGTATCGCTTAACGAAAAAAAAAGGCGTTGAAAGCGCCGCGGCACCGGTGAAATCAACGCGGAGAGAACGGTAAACGCACGTCGTTTCGTTTTCGGCCTGTCGCAAAGGTGGAGCCGGGACAGACCGTTTGATAGGACGCGAACATCGCCGCCGCGGTCGTCGGGGGGGTGCCACAACGGGGACCGATGCCCGTGCGCAGTAACAGGCGAGTTTCGGCAACGAAATCGCGACCCGTCTCGGGAAGCGTTTGAAGTGCCACCGGTCGTGCGCGCCGTCGTTATTGTTTTGTCATTCCGGTGTTGCGCACACCGCGCCGCGTCCTCCGATCGTTCGCAAACGTTCGCGCGACTAACACGACCCCTGCACCCGGTTTCGACGCGCCGGTCGCGTTTCCGTGTCGGTTTCCCATCGATATTATAACAGCACACGCCTTGTTGTTAGTCTTTGCTATTTTCGCGTCACGGAGGTCCGCACTTGCATTAGTTATCCACGCGGATGACGGGCGTTCCAATCCGATTGATTTCGGATTGCAGCTTATAACGAATTTCATTCGATTTCGGTGTATCAATCGTAATAGCGAGAATGAAGTGAAATTTTGAAAACGTCGGGAGGAGAAGAAAATCGAAATACGGTTTTAAAATTGCATTTTGTCGGCCATTAATTTGACCGGCTACCGATTCGTGGTGTTGCGGATATATTAAAAATACTTTTTTTTCTCTCAGAACTACGTATTCAAAGTAATATGTTATTTTCCAAACAAAAAAAAAAAAAAATAGAAAAACTTTTTCACTCTCGTTTTAGAGTGTATTAGAATGTTTTACAATTAATAAGACGCGGGCTTTATTTTTCCCGGAAAACTTCGGTTAATAAAACTAATGAAAACCCTCCGCGATTTTTTTGTCCGTTATTTTACACCACGCGCAATTTCCGCCCGGAGATACTTGATAATTACAACACAACCCGTAATCGTGTTACCCGTCGTGATTGTATTATAGTTTCCTGAATTTTTTTCGGCCGTTGGTTTTTTTTCCCGGTACAAGTCACCGGTTCGTTCGTTTTTAGATTCGGAGTGGAGCCGGTAATGTATTGGTTTTACTATGATGTGTTTTTTGTCTTTTTTTTTTTTTTTAATATTGTTTACACCAATTCTACCAATACTGTTGTTCCGAAGTATCGAGTGTAGCACCTTTTTTGATAGGGAATTTTCCCGCCGGTGTTACTTAAGGTAATTTTATGATTTTCCCAAGGGTTTTCATAATAAATGGAAACAAAAACCGTAAAGAAAACGGGAAAATAAGTACAATATTAAACGAATATTATTAAAGAATGTAAATATGAAATTATTTCGCCATAATATAATGTATTACTTTAGTATATTGTTGACAACACTATTAACCGAACTCCGCTCGGAATCGTTGATCGTTGCTTACAGATACACGTTAAATTTCCCGTCTGTTTTCCCGACTATTTTCACCTACAACAGTGACTTCCCACCGGTCGTACGAAGTAGGTCCGTATCTTTTTTTACAATATGTTTTATTGCGCGCAACGGTACGGGAGGAAAAAAATATGTACTGTAAATAAAACAACATTTTTTGTCCGCGGGCGTAAAAAGGTGACGATGTTCGACGATTTTGTATTACATCGGAACGATGGCGGTCCGTCGTAAAGTTATTGTAAACCGAAATAACCTGGTACGCGTCATTAGGACGGGTGGGGGAAACGGATTTCTCGAACGGCGGCGTCGCGCAAAGGGTTCCGACCGCGGGTACTGTCACCACGAGAAATCTTAACGAATATTTTTTGCCCGCCGCAATTCCGGGCCCCGAGATTAACGAGCGGCCATTGTGTACGCGGCGGGCCTGCGTACCCGTGCGCCGTCGCCTTTGGGCCGTCGCGGCCGTTTTTTCTCGGCCGGTCCGCGGTCCGAAAAAAAAAAATAAAAAACAACCGCCGGCCGAGGACGACCGAGGAAAACAGCGTTTCCGACATCCGGCCGGGGTCGACGTCGTCCGGCGCAGTACGGCGCGAACGTTTCACTTTCACAGCACGACGCTCACGCGAGCCGAAGACGCCGAAGACGCGCGCGCGACTCGCCCTGAACGCGTTGTACGTCGGGCCTCAACGCGACCGCGTCTTAGTTACCGCACGACAAAGAGCCGCCCGCGCACGCGCCCGCCGAATCCGGTCACGGAGCGGCCGCCGCAATAACGGACCCAATGACGGGCGGTACGCCGAACCGATCGGCGGTTAATCCGATCGATTCAAAAACTGTTTGGCGCGCGAAACGCATTCGGCCGGTAATTGGCGTTATCCGCGGACGCACGCGGGACACGGAAGCGATCGTCACGTAGCGAGTCGCGTTCGTTTGCGTTTCGCGGCGGGGACACCTGGCGCGTTATCGCGTCCGAGTTAATCCGCCCGGTCCGACGGTCCGTTCCCGATCATTCGACCGGTCTCTCCGATAATAGTAAACAGTCGCTAAATAATATGGGTTTCGCTAAGTAAATCGTTGAAGAATCGAATGGTTTCAAACCGAGGGACGCGCGACCGCGGAGAGAATAATCGGGAAGAAACAGATAAGACGTCCGACGATAAGATCAATAGTGCGTATGATGGGTAACATCTATTGTCGGAGCGAAAATCCGAGGGAATCCAAGAACCGGGGTACGGTCGCGGCCATAATATACTCGTGTATTAAATGAAGCGGAGTGTTTTGGATACGGGAAGACACGATCCGATGGAAAATCGAAGGAAGTAACTAGGGAGGAGTGGAGGACCATTGCACAATCTGATCGGTTCGTGGATCGAGAAAAAAAACGTTTTTTGATGGCATCGATGGCACGGTCGTAAAAAAAAAAAAATAAAATAATAATAAACATAATTACTAAAAACATAATTTTCGATGTTTCGGGTGGAACTGTCACAGATGTTATCGAAATACACCATGTACTCGTAAAACAGTAATCAGGGCTTATATTAATGTGCGTCCGGACACATTTTACGTAGTTCTAAACGAAAAACGCGCAGTTTTAATTATGCACGGTTTAAATAATAGCGGTATACATGAAATATGCAACGAAGCGGTAAAGTGGACACATTATGATAACGATAACAAAAAACGGGAAACTTTTACGGTGCAAATAATTGTCAAGTTCTTTTCGAGCTATAGCTACGCGCTGTTTAGATTCATACAACGTAAAGCACAATCGTTTTATGGCGATTAGTTTTTGGTAGATTTAAAATCAGCAATGCACAGTAGGTACTGTGGCGAGAGTCTTCCGATTTCATTTGGGACGAGTTTTCTGCGAAGGAAGGTTCAAGACACTGAAATGTGTAGAAATGTATAATTTTTGTTCGATTGATACTTTTCGATTCTGTCGACGATCCGATTGCGAAATGCGACCTTTCGGAAACTACGTTTCACCGAATGCCACGTCCCCCCAAGTGTTCGACCGTAGTTTACCGCTAGCTGCTAATTAACTTCGTCCGTGTATTACTGAAGTTTATTATGGAGTTCGACGCACAAGCAATCGGTTAAAAACGAAGGAACTATGCGAAACGGAAACATTCTATCATAACGACAAAGCTAAGTCCCCGTTATCCCGACTTCGTTTCTATTTTGAAGATTTTGAAGAAATTCCGCCGGGCCGGGAACGGGACGTTTCACGTTCGGGCCTTTCGCGAAATCACTCCCGACCCACCCTCGGTCCGCGCGGTTCGCTCCGTACAGACGCGGATTCTCGCGCGGAAACCGTCCTGTAAGCGCGGCCGCGCGCCGGAAATTGAACGAAACGGAATTCGCGTGAAATACGCGCGTAATATTCATAATAATTATTAATAATATAAATTTCGCGTCGTCGCGGACGTTTGCGGGACGCGTGTTTTCGCCGCAGAAATATTATACGCCGCGAGAGTTTTAATTAAGCTCCGGGGATTTCAATTAAACGATAACGCGCGCGCGCGCGCGCTCGCGTCCCGCACGTGTAATTAATAATAATAATAATAACATACAGGTCGGTTATATTATTATTATTATTATTATTATTATTATTTTACGTATTATAACGTGCGCACGGGTAGAAGGTACGCGTGTATATAGACGTACGTCGCGTACGCGTCTCCTAATTGAAACGACGCAATCAATCCGCGGCGGCGAAACCTCGCCGGGCCGGCTGCCACTGTCGCGCGGCGGGTATCCGTACCGCATTATTACGATATTCGGATGTGCGCGTACGGTTTATAATGGCATTACGTTTAATTTCCCGCGCGCCGGCGCAATATATCCGACGGGTGTTCCGTCGTATCCCTTTTCCGAGCCGCGAGAACCGTTCTGTTCCGCGCGCCCCGCGGGAGCGCCGAGATTTCGGCCGGCGCGACGGCGACCCGTTCGCACTGACGCCTTTAAACGTCCACCGCGGCCCGCTAAATAAACGCTCGGCCAAACTGATATCGGGACAACGGAACGGACGCGATCGAAATCGTACGGACCACGGACGAGCGGGACGGACCTGGCGCAACGGACACCCGACCGGGGAGATAAGGAGTCGCGCGCGAGGTCCGTGGAGTTAGCGGGAACTTGAGAAGCGCCGTTTTCCCGCTGTACCGCGGAATCCCAGCGCTCGATTAGTTCGTTTAGAACGTACAAAAACACAAATGGGCGCGTCGTCCTATAATCTATGTCATCGGTTATCCGTGACTAGAAAAATCTCCTGCTAAAATTCGCGCTTCGGGTGCGCGGAAAGCGCGGATTCCCGCTATGCTTCCAAATTTTAGATTTTACGGACGTCGAACGAACAACACAACAACGGGACACTGCACCTAACACGAGACTTGACCGGAGAGATGAAGACGCGCGCACTGAGAATCCGTCACGCGCATTATACGCGTGTTCGTCTTATAAAAAAAAAAAGCAGCCTAAAATATGCCAAGGGTGTGGCGGTCCTACATCCATCAGACATAATATATTCACGGAATGCAAAGACACGCACGTTGACGCGCAAAAAATATGACATACCCTCCCGAACATCTTCACGGCTCACTCGGACCTGACGCAGACAGTGCTAAAAAAGTTACATTGTCCGCCAAACATTTCGAACCGTTTTTGCGCAATCAAAGAGTTAATTACACATCGTGTAACGGGTTTATTTTTAAAAAAAAAACCACCGACCAACGGTCGGCCTGTCAAAGCTAAAACTTATGTTGAAAAACGCTTAGGCCGTTACTTTAACAACTATTAAACAAACTTACTTTATTAATATTATAATTATTATTACTATCGAGTTACAATATAATATTATTAAACTTCACCAATTCGTCCAACGTTCCATTTGTGATTTCCATAACATCCTAACTTAATGTAATTACCAAAGGCTGCAGTTGTGTGTCACCGGGCTCAAACTAATAACGACTAAAAAAATGACAATTTTACTTTTTCGCCGTTTTTCGGTTTTTAGAGAATTTTTATAGATATTGTTTTGCTATAAGGCATTTTCGGCTTTTTATTTATAGCGTTTTTCGGATAGTTTTTTAGAAACTAATTGGTTCATAATCATAACCTATGAAATCGAAATCCGCGACCCCGTGACGATCAACGAATTAGTACGGACGTAGACTTTCAGTAATGTCTTTGAATAGCCTTTGAAAATCGTGAAATAAAAAAAGGCGGGGGGAGGGGGGTGGAATGTTGTTTTTTGTATTATTTACTTCACGAAACGGTTTTTCTACCAACACATTATCGCGGGCACATATTATAATATACGATCGGTCGGAAATGCGTGTCAGTTATAATAAATTATATGCGTGACTATATTATCCAAAGATATTCGAAAAGACGAAAAACGATCTTGCCAAAAGTATACGCGGAAATGTCGTCTGGCGCGCGGGCCGAAATACGGGGCGACTATATTAAAAAACAAGACGAAATATTTTAATAACGCAATCAAAGTAATGTTTATTAATTATTATTGATTTTTTTTTTTTGTTGATTTTTCATAATTATATTTATTATATTATCAACTGTTTTAAATACGCCCGTACTTCTTTGATATATTATCACCGGTATCGATTATTGTGATTATTGTATTTGACAAATACAATCGCAAATCGCAATCACTGCAATAACGAAACAACGAAAATCGTTTCCAACAAATTGATTTTATACAAAACATTTTCATCTGTATGTTGAAGCTATAAAATATTTATACCTAACCGAATAATATATAGGAACTGAATTGGCAGCGGCATAAAAAAATTCGGACGAAAAGCGTCCCGAAAGAAGTTCGCCGGGACAACAGCCCAGACACAAAGCCTGAAAAAAAAAAAACCACAGTCCTGCATAAAACAGGACGTCCGGTATGGCCCGACCGTTATAGCCGTTTGTCGCGGATTCTTATGGTTTTCGGATTAGCCGAACAAGTCCGATTTCCAAACTCATTTTCCCCGACCGTCAATGGTTTAGGATGACGGATCGACCGTAAATTATTATTATTACGCGATACTATCGTACTGTTATCATTACTGACCCGATATTTGTCAACAGAAATATGAAGGCAGGTACATACAGTGCACAGTATGTGCATTTCGGCCGTTCAAATTACAGTTATTTAATCGCGTAATAATACGTTTCGATACGATATGTACGTTTAAAACGCACGTGAACGCGCGTGTGGTCGATATCTACACCGGAAATCTGTGTGTTGGTAATTTATTGTATTGTTTTTAATGCACGCGCCGTTCAAATACACACCTAGTAGCCGTCGGTTTCCGCAAACGCATATACCGTATTCCAATAACAGCTGGAATGGATATAACACGAGAGTAACCTCAATATTCATAGTTGCCGATCGTCTAGTTCCAGGCACGTCCTCGTGGGGACAGAGCAATGGGAGCGATTCCCCGTCGCCAAGAGAAGCGGACTCGTATTTGGCATAGACGCTGGTCCGGAAGTAGATATAAAGGATTTAATCGATATATTATTCGACAACATTTCTTATAATCTGAGTGTAGCGGAATGTATATTGGTTTTACAAAGATATCTAATTTTTTTTATTATTTTATAATGTGACAAAAATTTCTACCAGAAATCTTGCACCGATATGTATGTGTGGCGCCATTTCCGAATTTTGTGAGTTATTTTTATTTGGTAGGTACTTTTTGGATGGTATTGTCCGACAAAACAGAAATACTTGAAATTTGAATAAAAATTAAAAAAAAAAACAACAAAAACAAAATGCGAAATAAACGACGAGACATCTTCTACTAATGACGAATGATTGTTATAAGACCACGGCTTTCGGGCGAAAAGTAGAGAGATTACGCGTGTAATACGATATGTCCAGGAATACGGAAATTATTATTAATGCGCTCCCGCATAAGGGAACGGGAATCGATTCTGTAATGTCCAGAGATTTCTGCGGAGAAAAGATAAGGAACGTATATATCAGAGGCGTATCACCCCGTCAAGTTAAGGGTCGAACACGGGATGAGGGTTCTTTTTTTTTTTTTTTTAGCTTTTCTAATAATTCTATGCGTTATCCACGAGTCGAATGTATTGTGTCGTAGGATTTTTCAACTGGACGCATTTTTGTTTGATTAATTCGAATATTTTCGTCAGGCTTTCGCAGCCACGTTACATCCGAACGGCCGTTACACGTTATTAAGAGGCCATTGTTTATATCGACCGTAAAAAAAAACGTTTTTCGAGAAATCGAAGCACACGTCCATATAACGTTTATACTTAAAGTCAATCGCTCAAAAATGTTACTGAGTGAAACTTGATTTTTTTTTTTCGTAATGAAATACTCCGTAAAACTATTCGTATATTCAATACGTTTCTGAGAAAAAAGAAAAAAAAAAGAAAGTATTTTTGAAATACGAAAATAAAACATAATACGCGGCGTTTCGGGTCGATTTCGGTGCAAATCGACTGCACCAGGTCATTCGTATCGTTAACGTCATCGTTGTCCGCAATAACGACCGCGTCGAAATGTTTCTACGCCCCGGAGACACCGTGTGTGTAATATGACACGCGGAATACGTTTCGTATGACCTCTGTACACGACAATAATACCGTGTTATAGTAATAATTATTGCCGTTCCGGTACGCGTGCATTACGAAAAACCGACACGTTATTACGTGTATACCGCATTTGAGCATAACGAGGAATCATGGCGGACATTCGGTCGCCGGTTCATAATACACGCGAAAATAACACACGCCCGGAGAGAAATATCGCAAAGTCCGTCGGGTTTTTCGTCGTACATCCTTTTTTTGGTTTCCGGTATAATATTAATATTGTATCTGTCTCCTCTCTACGGAACGCGAATTATCTCGGTATTTGTTTTATTGTTTTATTAGATCGGACGAGTTTCGATTGTTTCCGCGTTACGATACAGTTTAAGACATTCGTATTGACTTGAAATTTGTACAGACAACTTACATTTGTTTTTTTAGACGTGGTGCAATTGTAAAAAACCATTTAATCCATTTTTGAACGATACATAGACATTTAAATTTTGTGAGTAATTTGTATTTGTTAGTTGCAGAAATGCTGTATAAACAAGCCACGAACCCTTTCCGAGTTGATGGACGCGATTAGAAGAGAAATTGCATCAATTCCAGTGGAAATGTTGGAGAAAGTGATGAAAAACTTTGAAGAATGCATTTTCTGCACGGACGCTATCTATCGGATCTTCTATTTTAAACGTATTTTTTTTTTTTTATATCCAATACAAATTTGCTAAATTTGCAACAACTTGTTATTTATTTCCTATTTCTACCACAAAAATTAATATTGTGGTGTCAATTTCAAATGTGATCTTTAATTCTCCGACACCCTGTACAATAATAACATTATTAATATTATTGTTGGCCGAATTGAAATCCCCGGCGACGAGGTTCTTAAACAATAGTGCGTAATAGTTTACTATAGTTTCTCATCTCTATTCCACGAGTGGCAGTTAGGGTGGTCAAAACATTTTTTCTCAGATGTTCTGAATATTTTTTGGCTAAAATTAAAACAAACCAATTTTTATCGAAACCTGACTTCTTTTAAAAAATACTAACAGAAGCACAGTAATGCAAACCAATCGATTAGCTTTTTTCGGAAGACGAATTTTGCAAGCGTTCGTCCCGAAAGACACTGTCAGAAGCTTCAGCACTCCAAAGAATCCCGAAATAGGCGATTGGCCGAAACCCGCGCCGGACAATTGCCGGAAAAAACCCGCGGATTCAAGTGCGAAAAAACCCGAGGACCCGGGTGAAAAAAAACCTGCGGACTCCGGTGCAAAGAAATCCACGGACCCATGTGTGAAAAAATCCCCGGAACTCAGTGTAAATAAACCCGTGGACCCATGCGCTAAGAAACCTGCGGACTCTGGTGCAAAAAAACCCACGGACTTTGGTGCAAAGAAATCCACGGACCCATGTGCTCAGAAACCCGTGAACTCCGGTGCAAAGAAATCTGCAGACCCGTCTGCAAAAAAACCCGCGGATTCCAGTGCGAAGAAACACGTGGACCCATGTGCGACAAAACCTGCGGAACTTAGTGCAAAGAAACCTGCGGAACTCAGTGCAAAGAAATTTGCAGACCCATGCGCTCAGAAACCCTCGGACTCCGGTGCAAAGAAATCTGCAGACCCGTCTGCGAAAAAACCCGCGGATTCCAGTGCGAAGAAATACGTGAACCCATGTGCGACAAAACCTGCGGAACTCAGTGCAAAGAAACCTGCGGAACACAGTGCAAAGAAACCTGCGGAACTCATTGCAAAGAAACCTGCGGACCCATGCGCACAGAAACCCGCGGACTCCGGTGCAAAGAAATCTGTAGACCCGTCTGCGATAAAACCCGTGGATTCCAGTACAAAGAAATACGTGGACCCATGTGCGAAAAAACCTGTGGAACTCAGTGCAAAGAAACCCGTGGATCTCGGTGCAAAGAAATCTGCAGACCCGTGTGCTAAAAAACCCGCAGATTCTGGTGCGAAGAAACCCGTTAACCCGTGTGATAAAAAACCCTAACTCCCGTTCGCGATAAAACAAAAAATAAACGATTCTGTGCACGGATAAAAAAAATTATTTTTGAATATTCGATAAGTCTGTAGCGCATTTAAGGAGAGGGGTGCAGGAGATTAAAACGATATTCCGTGTCTTTTTTTTAGATTCTGTATGTAGCGGAAAATATATTGGTTTTATTAAGATGTTTATTTTTTTACTTTATTTTTTATTCTCTATACAAAAGGGAATGTTATTCAGATGATATTTTTAGGAGGTCATTTTTTGAACCTCCAATCGGTTTTTATAAGAACTGTGAAACCCTGGATGAAAATAATGGAAAAACGGAAAATGTACGAAATGTAGGTATTCTTAAGAAAATATTATGGCCTTTTTCTTTCTGTGTTCAACTTTCCTACCAGCAATTATTCTCCAATTTACAATGTTAGTATTTTTTCTGAAAGTAAATGTGACTGGGAAGGTACTTTATGAATATCATTTTTCGATTTTTTCAAAAGTTTTCACAGCATATTTGAAAAACTGGAGAAAACGGGAAAATCGATATAACATTATACAAATATTATTAATGAAAATCAATAATGCTTATTTCATTATTTTATCATGATATGGTATTTATTTTATTGTCAAAGCATCACTATCAACGAAACTTCGCTCAGAGTTGTTTTTTCGTTGGCAATGGTTACAGATATACATTCAAATACCTATAACAGTGGCTGCGTCCATCTTTACTATTCCAGGACGTCTTTTTATAAATGTAAATTTAAAATATAATATTTTCAATGATGATAATAATCATCAGTGTTATAGTTGGTTATATGAAAAAAAAAACAAAATCAAACGATGAAGCGCGGACTTTTTCTAAACAGAACTATAATATTACGCAAACGGTATTTTTTCCAGTGGTTCAAGGTCTCTAACAGTCTTTTTTTTTTTTTTAATAAAATTAACGTTACAAAATTTTTCTTAATCATATATGTAGCCAATTCATCAGAGCCTGCACCTACAATGCATTTGTTTTCCCCCTGTTGCTAACCCGACGTGTGAGTACAAAACTCACATAATATAAATGTCTATAAATAGTTCAAAAATGGAGACAAAATTTTTCAATTCTCCTTATTAATAATTCCATCAAATAAAACAAAATTTAAAATAATGAAATCATCATTTTCCGTACAGAAAATCAAAAAAATGACTTTCCTAAAGTACCAGTTCGACAATATTTTCTTTCATAAGAATGGTTACATTTGAAAATCGGAGTAAGATATCGGGAGTACAAATTGTGTACACTGTGTATATATATGTAAAAAATTCAATATCTTTGTAAAATCAAATCATTCTTCCCTAAACTCAGAATCTAAACATAATAAATAAATAGAATATTTCTAATGATGATAATTGGAAAAATTGGATTTTCTAATAATGTGCATACTAGCAATAACATAGCACATTGATACAGATGGAGAACAATGACGAGAACGAGTATTGTTTTATACAAATATTCATCTAATGTATTGTCTAATTTTACCGATTTTAACAACATATGTTCATTGTTTGATTTCGTTTTTTTTTTTTTAAATTTCGCGGATGATTTTTGAGCCAATAAAAGATGATATGGCAGGAGAGTGGAGACATAGAGAACATAAGGAGTCGCAAGTAATGTTCAACGAAAAGAAAGGTGGTAGAGTCTATCACGGAAGAAAGACTGTGCTTGACAGATTTTGCAGTGAGAAGTCAGTGGTGTTGTACCTACAGTACCCCGGCAAGGAAAATACCTTTGTGAAGACCGAGATTGAGATGAGTGGATACAGTTAAGAAGGACGTGGAAAAATTGAAAGGCGGATCAAACAGGAAGGATCTAGCAGTGGAGAGTGATGATTGGAGAATTGGTTGTGAGACAAGGGTCTAATAAACCCCAACAAAAAAACCAAATTTATAAAAGTAACGCGTACCTGTATATTATACTCATAATAAGTCTTTGATATTTATAACACTAAAAAACATGAAAACATTTATACACATATTTTTTTATAAAAACAAAATATACACACTAAAATTTATTTTTTATTAAAACTGTATAATAAGTAGTACTCAACATCCAACTAATTTATTATTATTATTTTATTTTTAGATTCTGAGTGAAGGGAAGAAGCTTATGGTTTTACAAAGATGTTTATTTATCTGTAAACAACTTTTTTTCAGAACTTTCTACCAGAAGACTTGCTCAGATTTCTAAATGTAATACCTTTCTTGAATGGAAATTAGTGGGTAGATGATTTTTCGATTTTCTCCAGGATTTCTACCAGGAAATGTGTAAAACCGGGATAAAACATGGGAAAACCGGGAAAAACGTAGGGAAATTGGAAAATTCGGTCCAACATTAAACTTATATTATTAAAAAATATATAAAAAGCTTATTTAATTATTTTACAATAAAAGGATATATATATATATATATATATCAATATATATATATATATATATATATATCAATATATATATAAATATATATATTGTTGACAAAGCATCGACATAAACTAAGGTCCGCTCAGAATCGTTTTATCGTAAGCAGTGGTTTATCGTTGCTTACAGGTATACACTAAATTGTCTATAACAGTGGTTGCATCATTCCCCGTTATCCTAGGATGTTTTTTTATTAAGTACACATAGGTTAGAGCGATTCTGTTAACAGGTATACTTAAAATATTTATATATGCTTCTATACTTATATTTTAAAATTTATGTTCAGTATTATAGTGGTATTTACATGAAAATTATGTACTCTGAGATGAATAATTAGAAAGTTATGGATCAAACCCAATGATTGAAAGAGCAAACATCTTTGTAAACCTAATTGTTTTTTAACTAAATTAACTATTTTACGACAGTACATTCGACAATGCTATGGCACGTCGGTGCGTATGAATTTGAGCAATGCACATCGGTAAAAAACGTATATAATACGTTACACATACAATAATATAAAATATGGTGTTTTTTATAGTCCTGTTAAGCTACACACTGCTAATGTAATATGCTCTAAATAGTAAAAATTGTAAAATATGCAAAATAAAATTAATAGGATTTAGATTCCTAACACGACGAACAGTCTATTTTTTTGTTTGACCCTGCTATGTTATTAATCTTTCAAAAATAGTGTGCCAATGCTATGAAAGCCCTTAACCATAAAGTCACGGTACCAGTCGTACTCTGAGCGTATCCAAACTAGAGTAGATATATCTTGTTATAACAAGGATATATAATGATATATAGTGGTGGTTTAATGTAACTACCACTTGATTTTGTTCAATTTATTAACGCGTACTTCTTTTTGTCGGTGTTTCGACGCACGAAAGGGAAAAAAATACAAAAATATTACCTGTTTTTAAAAATATTTTCGTACCTGAGTATCGTCGATGGACACGAAAAATATAAAATTTGTTCACGATTATATTATATTCGATTACTTTACATAAAAAAATTCTGAGTATCTTAAAGTGTTTCGGGAAGCACAGATTTTGTGCAAACGGAAAGTTATTATGACTTAACAACCGCGCGCAGAGTTTGTTTAAACAAAATATTTCGTTTTTTCCTTGCCCATTACGCCCAACCGAGTGTCTATACACAATATTTAATTGAAAAACTTGAAGCCAAGAGTCTCGGGAGTATCGAGCTGAGCAGCTCGACCATCGTTACAAAAAAAAAAAAAAAAAAAATGGTCGATCTTGACATTAATAATATGGGCATTCGTATACAATGCGATATTTGTACGCGGGATACGCGGCGAATTGATTTGGGCGCATGAAAAGACGTATGTGATGGACGAGACGGGATGATGAAAGTTTATAAAAAAAAAAAAAAATAATAAAAAAAAATTCGACGTGAATGGGTCGAGGGGGCTGGAAAAAAGGGTGCCGAACAAAAAAACAAACCTCCGAATATATATTCAAGAGGATTGGTGCGGACGACGTTATAACGGTGAAAAGCGCGGGGATCGAGATTCGGACGCGGAAAAAAACGCCCGAAAACCGGAATGACAATGCACCGTCGTGTCGGGCCGAGTAAACATTTTTATTTTCCCCCCGATGGGCTCATATAATAATATATTTTTATGATATTCCGTTAAATAGTTATATAATATTGCATTGGTATCTAAAAAAAAAAAAACCACTCGGATTTCTGTCATTTCCCCCGACCCGAAAATAAGTAATATTAGTCGTAATGTTTATGATTAAGTACGCGTATTATGAAACTATATAACATTATTTTCGAGTATTGTCGGTTTGTTTTTTTCTATTTTCGAATAGTACGTTTAGTCCGCACCTAAACCGATGCGACCATTCGTTTGGATACCGGGTGTAGTGAAAAAGCTTGTTAGAAAGTTGTTAGAATTGGTCAGATTTTTCACGTAGTACATATATTGAAGATTCAAAATTTTCACCCGGTCAAAACGGTCTGCTGCTACAGATTCGCGGCAGTTTTTCTAAATGAAATCGAAAAAAAAAACCATACAAATTATCGACAGCACACCACGTGACGCATCGCTGCTATTATTTGTGTGTAATTGATTAATTATAATTGATCACGGTTACCTTGACTCTTCGCGGGGGACACTACAGTACCTTATGGTTATCCGGTTACCGGTTTCCGGGGCTCTATTCACAATCGTTTTTTGACCGTTATGGTTTATCGTAATGGTGCGAATCGCGCGAATTAAATTATTCTATTCATCCCGCAGTACGAATACCTTACGAAAAACTTCCTTCTCACAACATCGACCAAACACCTATACGCTATGAAATACGTCCGTTACGCATACATATTAAACCAGTAGGTCACTTAGTTATTTATGGGGGTTGAAAATAAAATGTCGGTTTATCCCCCTCCGAAAACGATTGATACGTAAAATATTGATATGCATACAGATTTAAAGTATAATCGGTTTTTATAATTTTAAGTCCATTTCGGCACCCGATAGTTTTTTTCCGATTGTACCGAAAATTCATGCACATCGATGGTCTGTAGGTGTTTACCGCTTTTTAGAGGGCGAGGTAGAAAAAAAAAAAAAACGAAATTGTATTTGTAGTCTCTATAATACTAACGGACACCCAGACATAATGTAGAGGTACGTAGGACGAAGATCTGACTCTTGAAATAGCCTTTGTTCTGTCGTGTCGTTAACGAAAATATTTGTTATAAATTTACACAACGGCATTGTGGCTTTCACTCATCCCTTCCGCGTTCTCGAGTATTCTCCGCGGGAAATTCGTTAAATATTCTTTCGGGGAAGTGATCGGGGGGCACGAAACGCGACGTTAAGTACCCGCGTCTTTAGACGGGTGCGCGCGTAACACGCGTGTTACAAGTCGGAGTCATTACAATAACACGTCGTCGTTCATCGTTTCTCAGTCGACCGGAATTGTTATTGTTATTGTTATCATTATTATTGACTCGGGCGTGCGGAACGAGTTTTATTCGGTCCGACACGCCGCCGCCTCGAGTACTGTATAAATAATACGCTGAAAACACGAACCAGCCGTAATAATAATAAAGAACGGGGCGCGTGAAATTAAAATACGCAAAACTTTTCTTCTGAAAATTTAATAACAACAGTGTATATTATTATGTAAAAATATAAAAAAAAACAAAGTTCAAACGTATCTTCTGTATAATATTAACGTGTATCTATAGGCGCGTTCGGTGTTTTTGGCGAATAATTTATATACGCAAACGTTATACGCGAAACTTTGGAAACGCGCGGTCTGGACGGCGGCGTTCGCAAAGGGTTGCTTGCTTTTCGATTTCCGGCGATGTAATTTACCGACAAAAATTAACGAACAAATTATAAAACAACACCGATAAAGCGCAGTGCGTTCGGCTGTTGTTGTCGAATTGCCCCGCGAGAAACTGAGAACGATCGTATCTTTGTTATGTAAACGCCGTTCCCGGCCTCGGCGAGTTTCGACACTCTTAGCCGCTCCTGCCGGGCCGAAGTTGCTCAAACTCGAGACTCGTAGGCGTATTATTATTTTTTCTACAGACGGACCGAGGCGATCAAATTTCGGCGGAATTCCAATACGAACTTCGCAGGCGGTTTTTTTTCCTTATTTTATTTCAGCTTTTTACACTCTTAAACGACGCACCTACCCCTCGAACGAAACGGGCAGATTAAACCGCGTAATCGCACGGTGTTGTAGTATCAAGGACGTGACTTTTGGCGGTTCCGACTTTCAACTGCTCCTGCCCCGGCCGTTTTTACGTATTCCGCACCTGATTTTAAATACCGTTACAGAATCACGAAAGTAAGTAACTTGATTAAAATGTGTTGTGTACACATTTTAATGGGATTTACCGGGATTGTTGTCGAGAATGTGTCTTTTAAAGGTTTAAACTTCTAATCCCCGACCCGCCGTCTGTTTGTATGCGTCAGCGAAAACCTCGAGAACGGCTTTACCTATACTTCGAATAAACACTTTTCGTTCAATTTATTATCGTTACAACAAAAAAAAATAATAATAATATGTAAATATTATATTGTAACTGGGGGATTGCAATTCTAGCAACGGAGGTCTGTGGTTTTTTTTTTCTATAGACTACCGCAATAACGATTTGTGATGAATTACTTTTTTTTTTTTTTCACAAAACTGACGGTATTTCAATAAACTTCGAGTTACTCAGCGAATACAATAATAATTTTTTCGCGAGTGGTACGCGACGGATTTAACGTAAAAACGATTCGAGCATAACATTATGTTATTTGACATTTTTCAGACAGAAGTTTACAAAATTTTAATTACCGCTGTAACTTAGACCTCCAACTAAATTTGCAAATTCGAGTCGTAAGTCATAATAATTATTATATGTAATTCGTTCACAAAACACTTGTACGTATTTATTTTCGGGTCCCGTCTTCCAGGGAAGTAACTTCGCTACAGAATAAACTACTCAATTGTACGTATTATACATTGCACTTAGACTAGCACATGTTGTACCGAAAATTAAAATATCGTAAGTCGTTATGACGTACTTTTTGTTTGGCGAAAAAAGGCATGCCACACAATAATTGTATGACTAAAGCCATTTATAACGGTCGTTTAACAATTTAACAATTTAGCGGTTAATAGTTTGGCCATTTGGCCGTTTAACAATTTTCAACGTTAAATTCGCTATTATTCGAAAACAAAACGAAATCGACATTAAACGTCTATTGTTACCTAACCTGTTTTATTTGGTTCTGCTCCGCACGGGTAGTATTAGTATATACTTTGGAAAATCCGTTCAAAACTCGAACGCGACACATTTTTTAAATTCAACAATAGCTATTATGTAATTATAAAGTCTAACTTTAATCATGCACCGGGTCGATTTTCGTTTTCTAGGTTTCACAACAGAATTATTCTCCGACGAGGTATCGCAATCGCGTATACCACACAACATCGTTAAACATTGTTTAATACCACAATCGCAAGTCGGAGAATTTGTTTGCGTTTTTCGATTCTTAGTCTCCGGGGAATGTATCGGCTTTACAATGATGTTTATTTTAATTTTATATATTCTCTGGGTGCTCCTTGAAAGAGGTCATTTTTTTTCTTTTTAAATTCTCATTAATATTCGAGATAATGAGGAAAACCCGGTTCTTCGGTTAAAAAAGTTCGAAAGATTAAGAACGAGATTGTCATTGGCAACAGTTTTTATTATTTTATTTAATCTTTTTTAAACAATCATTTTTGTAATCAATTTTACCATTTAACATCATATTATGATATGTTGTATATTGTTGACTATGCAACACTATCAACTGAACTCCGTTCAGAATCGTTTTTTTCTTTAGCAATGGTTTATCGTTGATTACAGTTATACATTAAATTTCCGTCTACATCCTACGTTCTCAACTTCCTACCTACAACAGTGGCTGCACCTTCTCGCGAATCATGTCCGTACTTTTATTTTTTTTTTTTACATAAGGTATACAATTTAGACGATGTTTCCATACGCATCGCTCGGCCACTTTTACCGTAAAACCTCGTCTGGCGTATCCTTATTCCATCTAAAGGTGTCGATGTGCCGACACGTTCGCCAAACAGAATCCAAAAACGAAATATATCGCGTAATGCCATTACGATATTGCTCTGTCGCGTGGTGTCAAACGTATCGACACATGTATCCGAGTGTGTCCTATGCAATTGTATTATCCGACGACGTCGGGCGTTACCAATTCGATTTGTATATCGGCCCGTGTGATGAACAATATTTTAATAGTCCGATTGACAGTATCATCGTTTTCGCTTTCGACAGCGGTACGCATTTTGTCGATGATTCGAAATTGTATTCTCACTCAAATCACTAATAAATCACCATTTTTTTTTCCAGAACATCGTAGAAGGTACTACCAAAAAAAAAAAAAAAAATAATAAAAGACTCAAACGGGCAGGACATGCGTGGAGTAAAAAAGACTCGTTTCTGAAGACAATACTAGAAAAACGTACTACGAGGAAAAAGACCGCCGGGAAGCCCGATAACTGAAATAACTAAGATAATTGAAATAGGGTAAAAAAAGATGAGGAAAAAGTTATCGGTAAGTTAGCCGTATCGGTAGATAGGTAAAATTGCAGAAGACAATTTTTATGGTCTTAAAGACCGAAATACGAAAAAAAAAAAAAAACGTTTTTTTCGAACGGTTTTGGTACCTACGTTTATATTGAACGTTCGATATCGTTGAATGGACGAATTGTAACGGTCTTTTTCAAATGTTTTTAACGGAGAAAAAAAAGATCGAATTATTACAACCCGTGTAATTTAGAATATATTTAAAAAGTCCTAACGGAAACCGAATATTATTATTATCAGTGATCTTCGAATATGGAACAAATCAAGGGAATCTTCGAGAATTCGGATATCTCGATTTTTGGATATCTGTAGTACTATTAAAGTATGATGTATGGCTATATTTTAATAATTTGTATTATTGCATACAATTCGGCTGCCGAAAATTATAGTATTTTCGATTGTAGTATATATTACACTGATGAACAATTAAAAAAAAAAGGGGCATACTTCGTACCACGGGTAAGCCGCTGCTGTAGGTGGTTAGCTAGAAAGATAGGATTTGTGTATATAGGGTTATTTTTTAGTTTATATAAATCGGTATACACATCAGCGGTCGCGTACTGATGTACATAAATAAATCAGTACGCGAACATAATTTAATGTAAAAGAAAAACGATTTTGGGCGGAGTAGTTTTGTTGCACAGAATCAACGAAAATAAAACAAAAAAAACCTAGGGAACATTACGAACTGGCAAAAAGTTCCGATATGTGTTACGAGTAAATCACCGCCGGCCGGAAATTTCACGGTTTTTTCAAGTTTGGCGGTAAAAAATTTCGAGAAATTTGTTCGACTCGAAAAAATATTATAAAAAAAAAAAACAAATTTTCTAGAAAAATATATTGGTGACTTTGAAAGTGTTTTTAAACAAAATACCGTCGATCGAAAAATCCACGTTTCCGGATGTACATCTATACGATAGCTTGATGAATTTTCGATAGCCGAAATAGTGTTCATCGCGTAAAAGGCGTGTTAAATCAATGGTTCAGAAATTGTCGACGGAGTAAAAATTGACTTGGAAACTGAAAACTCAATACCGGCGTTTTAACAAAGCAAAGATTTGCATCAGAATTGACCGACACGGTTTGTATCACTGGGTTCAGTCGACTTCGCTTTTCTAACACGGCGCATCCGTGAAAGGCGCGTTATGGTTCACGTCACTGCGCATGACAAAACGTAAAAGTCACGACGAGTCCGTCAATCGCACAATCGGAATAACACGTTCGATTCAAGACGAAATATCTATTCGACATATCCTACGGGGGGGGAGGGGAGGGGGAAAGAAAGATTTTTCCCTTTTTTTTTTTTTTTTGTTTCTTCAAAAAATCAGTATACACATTATACCGTTATGTCGGGCGCACCCCGATCGGCTCCGAGCATTTCGCGTGTCGTTTCGCATATTATATATATATATATATATTCAATATATTCTATTCGTATATATATATATGCATACACGATACATAATAACAATATATTATTCCGTATACGAATACGATATTCACGGCGCTGCAGTCGTATTATCGTTACGGTCGTTACACTGTGACTAAACATCGCTCGCATACTGATTATTTAGGTACGCCGGAGACCTGCTGCCGCCGTACGATAAACACGGCGACCTGAACTCCCCCGAGACGCGTTGACTTATAAACGTCATCGAAAATATTATTTTCCGCCGTTTTCCGTATGCGTATAATATATTGGCAGCCTATATTCGGCAAACTCGCAGAACGTCGCAGTTGAAACGGCGAGCGGAAAAAAAAAAGATAAATAAAATAAAAACTGTTTACAATTCTCATAACGATACGTCGTCATACCGTAATACTAGCGCGTACATGTCGCACGCGCCCGATACTCGAGGGGTCACGTGGCGTGATGATGTTTTTAGGGATACACTCACTTTAAGAAAAGAGAACAAAAAAACGGCCGAAAAATCCAGGTGTACCATCTCTGAAACTCCGTAACTGCTCCAAAGAAGTAAACATCCCGGATGTGAAAAACCTTTAGCGATCGGGAAAACAATAAATAAAGAAACGATGGAAATTAAAATTTACCGGAAATTCACGGAAACAATACTTCCAAAATACTTTGTTTCTCGCAAACATTTGTTCATGCGAATGTTTGACTTTTAAACAAATAAACTGCACGCGGAGCCCCTCGTGTTGTTTTACGCATATGCCTGTTCAGTAAAAATAAAGTACAACAGACTTTGATTACGTATAATTGAATAAATTTATTAAACATTTTATTTTTAATAAACCCAATACGAGTTATTAAAATTTTATTAAAAATATCTCTACGGAAATAACTTAGGCGTCCTCTCGGGGATTTCGAAGACTTAAACTAAAGGGAAATTGAGAATTTCGTCTTAAATAAGAATGTGGACTGGGTCTCTTTCCGTTTCACCACACCTCCCCTCAGCCACACACACAACCTTAACCACGGCATTCGCGTAAATTTAAAATTCGGTCATCCTTTAGATGTGGGATTCTTTTTGCCGTTAACCCGACAGCCGTTTGGTTTTTCGGCATGAAATATGTTTAAAACGTTGTGACCGCCATCTTATCGAACTTACGTCACACATAATTTAGACCTTTTCCGCCCGTTTTCGGACAGTACAATACAATGGAACGAACGGAAGCCCTGCAGCACTTTGCCCAGAAATTATTGTGTTGTGCCCCGATGGTCATAATTTAGAAGAAAAAAAAGAAAACCAACAAATGATTCCCGTCCCTTTCCGCGGTAGTACAATAAAATTTCATAGTGGTCGGAAAAGATATAAAAAATAAAAAAATAAAATAATAATAAAAATAGAAAACCGCCGAAAAATAATCCAATTACTTTTATCTATTATACGTAATAGGGTGCGGATGCGACCAATATAGATTGGTAAGTAAAATGTATGATGAGGGGAGGTTTGGGGGTTTGCAATGGACATTTCCGGTAAAACACGATTGTTTCAAATATACGAAATTAATAGGTAGGATACAAACGGGAATTTAATGTATATCTGTAAGCAACCATTACTCACGAAAAAACGATTCTGAGCTGAGTTCAGTTGATATTAATGCTTTGTCAACAAAGCATATACAATATTAAAGTAAAATAAATAAATAAATTTACTTCAATATTATTTGTTTAATGTTGTACCGCTTTTCCTGTTTGCTGGAAAAACTTCTGAGAAAATCGAAAAACGACCTCTCTAAAGTACTACCCAGTCAGATAAGACGCTGCTGTTGGTGGTTGGTTGGAAAGACAGGATTTATGTGAATAGGGTTACTTTTCAGTTTATATACTGATGTACGCGACCGTAAAACATTCCGACGAGAAACCGATTCTGAGCGGAGCTCGGTGAACCGGCGAGCTTACCGTAAAGGCACTAGTGTTCTGTTTTTTTTTCCCGTAACCCGGAAATCGACGAAAACAAAACGGATGTATCCGTCATTGGTGGTCGGTTTTTTTTTTCTTTTTCAGACAAAATTATGCGTATTGTCCGGCGGAAATTTTCGGGGAAAGGGGGCACGTTATAGTTAAATCTACATAATCGGAATATAAATATTGTTCTTCGCGATATGCACACTTCGCTCTTAATCCGAAACGCGAGTTTTATTGAAACGGGGAAAAACGCGCGGGTACGGCGAAACGATAATATTGCTATTAGAATAATATTTGCGTTGCGTACCGTTTATCATCAGTATATACGGCGGTAATGCGAAAAAATCAAAAAACCTCCCCCGCGATAATCGTGTGCCCGACGGTACAAAACGCACACGTGAATATGTGACATAGGGAAATGATATTATGACGCGACAACCCTCACCCCCCCTCCCACGCCGTGGTGCGTACCCGTATTCACGTGTATTACCATGCGCGTTCGTTTTATAAACGGAACGGAGATTACGGTTTTAATGCGGTTCGTTCGGCGTCTGTACGTGTCCGACACACACGGCCGCCGTGTTCGCGGAAAAAAAAAAAATCGTAATTTTATACGTTAGTATAAAATTATGATTATTATTTGATTTTGTTTTTTTCCTACGCAAAATGTTCAACCAGCATTTTTGCTCCAACTTATAATGACAGGAATGTTTCTAAAAGGCAATTTCACTAGGGAGGTACTTTAAAGTGGGGTAATTTTTCGATTTTTTCAAGAGTTTTCCCGGCAAATATACAAAACCGGGATAAAACATGGGAAAACCGGTACAAAATTAAACAAATATTGTTAAAGAAAATACATAAAGACTATTTCGTTGTTTTACTATGATATGACATGTATGTCGTTGACAAAGCATCACTATCAACTGAACTCCATTCAGAATCGTTTTTTCGTAAGCAATGGTATATCGTTACAGATATACATTAAATTACCTTATACAGTATCTGCACCCGTCCCCGTTATTCTAGGACGTCTTTTTTAATTTGTTTTACATTTAAAGATTAATAATTATTTATTTATAAAAATTGAGAATAATTAAAATAAAAACGGATATACGAGATTAGAAAATCCTATGTATGGAGATGATTTGATTTGTTGTTGAAACTGATTGTTTACTAAAAATTAAAGGCAACACAATTAAATTTAAATCAGAAAACTATTCTATAGAGGAATTAAATAAAATTGTTAAGCCTTTAATAATTTTACTAGATAAAATTTATATCAAATATAATGTTTTTTTTTTTTTTTAAATTCAGATAAAAAACCAAACAAATATGTAGGTTTTGAGTGCGAAAGGAATAAGTGTTTTAATACAATGAAAGATAAAACAGTTGCAGATTTACCATTAAAATTTACATCAACTAATTCCAAAGATGAAATCATACAAAGAAAAAAAAAATGCCAATTTTATTGAGCTACACGGTCTTAATACTGATCGCATATTATAGTGAATCCGTGTCTTTCTATACATACAATTTTCAGAAGAATTTCGGGGTATTTCATTGACACCCGCGGTCGTAAATGTCAGCAGGACCAAGTTTGGAAATGTCACGTCCGCTCGGCCGTTTTCAACGACGACTAGTTGATTTTTCGCCCGATCGGATTTATTTTATTTTTTTTTGTGCTTTACATTATTTACCGAGTTGAAATTTCGACAGGGGAAACAATGCCCATATTGTTTGTATCAATAATATTCGTTCGTTATTAATTTTTACGGCATTTGCCAACGATATTCGCGATAATTATTATTGGGATTAAATCGCGAAAACCTCGACTCGCGAAATATTATCTCGGTTGTTTTGAGCACGGCGAGTGCGATTTAAATAAACGGTGATTATTTTCCCGTTTAAACCGCAGCACACTAATGCGTGCAGGGTTTTGTTTGTTTTTTTTTTGAAAATTTTCCCCGCGAAAGTAAAATATTTCCAACGTTTTATAATTCAAGAATAAATTACCGGACGGGTAGGTTAGGTATGTATACTGTAATATACGAATTATCGTTTTTTTTTTAAAAGAAAAATATTTCTTTTATAAACTCGTTTATTTATTTATTTATTATATATATGATTATATGATTATTATTATTTTTCAAAGTGAATAGTGTTATTTTCGGTGAGTTTTTTTTCACCGTTCCGATTTAAACAATGTTTAAATATACAGTGTTTATAAAAAATAACATTAAACGAAAAATAAAACCCGACTGGATGGAAATTATTTTCCTCGCATAGGTAAACCGCACGCCGGCGTCGGGAAAATAAAAATAATCTAAAATATTATTTTTATATATAGACGTTGATTTTTCGAAAGTCTTTAAAAATCGAGGTTTTTTTCGGCTCTTAAATCAATAGTCGGGAAAAAAAAAAACATAAACAAATAAAAAGTAACAATCGTTGTTTCGCTGGCCACTAGTTTTGTTTTTTCGTTTTTTTTTTTTTTTTTTTTTTTTTTTTTTTCGTTTCTTCGTATTTACACTGTGTCGCGACTTAACGGCTCCAACAACAATAACAGCCATTCCTATGTAAATTCGGCGATTTCCGTACCGCGGAATCTCGGACCGCGCGGTTTATCGTTGGGCGGGAAACACGGGAAAACGTCGATTTAAAAGTCGACGACGACGGAGGCGCCCGCATTTGCGAGAACCGCTGTCTTTACCGTCATCGTTTGGGCAGGGCGTGTACACGGTACACACGGTTACTGAAAATTTAATAACGTGTACGTTCGGATTACCCCGGTGTACGGTTCGGTCACTGCACTAGCGCGACATTAAATCAAAGCCGGACGGAGAAGACGTTTTCGGGCCGACATTTCCTCGTCGTCGTCGTCGTCGTCAGTTTCCGGTCTTCGTTTACCCCCGGCTAACTTCCGACGTGTTATCACAGTCGTGCATTTTCGTAGTACGCGTGCGGCATCGGTTCGAAACCCTGGTCGACACAACGTAAGTCCACCCGAATCACATCACGACTGTATTTTAATTGTTCAAATCGAATTAACAAAAATTATATCTATATAGACTGAAAGTTGAGAGAGCAGAAACGATCGAAATCGTAACGGATGTTAACTGGAAATTAGTACTATTATCATGCTACGAAGTGCGTAGTATTTATAGTCCAGTAGTAAACCAAGAGAAACGAGAGAGCGGGCGGCGTGTAATATGATGGGAAACAAGAAGGAACGATGAAATGATTTAATAACATACAGGGAAGTACTACGAGGTGGACCGCCGAAGTAAAAGTCACTATAGAGGTTATAAAAGGGGGAGATTCGAGACCGTTTGGAGTATAGACTGAGGAATTCTGAGGGGGCGAGAATAATGGATCTGGAAGACAAAGAAACCAAGACACACGAGTGTAGCGCGGACAACTTACTATAGAACCATTTTTTTTTTTTTTAAAAAAGGCATATTTAACTCGACAAAAAATATGAAAAATAACGTAATTTTCGTTTCAAGTACGTCTACCTCACTAAGCTATACTATACTATACATATAAGGATTATTCAATCGCGATTATGGAAGACTTTTATCGACGGTTTGATCGGGCGCGGTTCTTGCAACGGAAATTAAATATAGAGGTCCGTTGTATTGTCGAATCTGTAAACCGCGGATTATACGCTGAATTACGTTTATGAGGTTTCTTACAGCGAGAGAAAATACTTAATTAAAAAAAAAAAAAAAAAAAAAAAATGATCATAAAATGAAAAACGGATTAAGATAGTGTAATTATATCGAAATATTCTAAAGGAAATCCACGGCGTACTCGCTTTTTTATATTATTATGCCGATAATAATGGTTACGATCAACTCGAAAATCGGTTTCGAGGTTAATACCCGAACCGGCGTAATACTAATTTACGTCGCGGTACAAGCGATCGATGTCACGTGTATGCAGTTGATGGCTTGTATCTCCGGGTACGCCCAAAAATGCATTTGTAATTTCCTTGTTTAGATAAAAGGCGAAAAAAACGCAAACAATTTTTTTCGAAACACGGGTTCGAATTCGCGATCACTAGGATGAAAATAGGTATGTATACACACATACTAACATACTATGACAAACGCACTTTATAGAAGACAATATTTAGTTGTTTAACATAACATATAATATCCGCATAATATCAAAACTTCAAAAAGCTATAATTTCGAAACTTCAGTCGGTCCGCTCAATTCTGACTTCACCATAGTTCTTAAATCGGCAACAAACATGTTCCAAAAAAAAAAAAAAAAAACCCTACTCGTTCTGTTTCAACTATATTACTGTTGTATTCGGCGGCGAGAAATTTCGATAAATATCGACGCACGGTGTGTTTTTGAAGGGGAGGGGGGACGGGTGGGGAAAGGGGCGCACCGGACGCGGTGACCGACCTCCCCGACCCGCGGCCGTCCCGCTAAAACATCTAAACGTGTATTCGCCCGGCGAGTGTCGCGCGAACGATGTGACCGACTGTCGGCGTTCTCGCGGTAAAAATGCATATTTAATGCGACACGGACAGAGAGTGGTCCGCGGGGATCGGAAACCCGCGGCCGTTTACACCGGTACGTTTTCAAATATTCATCGCGCGCGCGTGTGTCCGGCGGCGGCTGGTAATCTATTGAAGTGAATCGCAGAAAAATCGGCCTAACCGTGGACAGGGGGGGGGGGGGGGGGGGGGGAAACCCNGGGGGGGTGGGGAGGGAAACCCCATAGTTCCGTTTACCGTTTAGGACACGCGCTAATTGTTGCCGTGGTCGACGGGGAAGGTGTTGGTCTCGCGAACTATTATTAGATGTAGAAAAAGCGATCCGCGTTCATTGACTGGGCGGCAATATACCGGATCCGGGGGCTGCACGTGGCCGATCCAAAGAGACGGGGGAGGTAAACGGCCAAAGGACCTTGCTCCGCCCCTCCATAGGCTACATATATAGACTGTATGCCGAAAGTTTTCACTCCGGTAAATAATGAATTAATATTGTTTCGCGCGTATTTTTATACAATACGAGATTTTTCAAGCAAGACAATCGGAGCGGAGCGATGAATTCATTAACATTGTACCGTGATGAATTTTTTTTTATTCTTATCTACAAACAAATTTTTTGACGTTTTAAGGGGTTTTCATATTGAATGGGAAAAATCGAGAAGAAAATCAGAAAAAAAGGGAACGTTTACAAAATGGATTTTACTCAATTTTGTTTTTTTGTTGTGATTCAGTTAAAAAACAATCTCGGTGATTTGGAATTTGGACAGAAATATTATATTATATTTGTGTTTTCTAGACTTGTTAACATTTTCGAAATATTTTCGCCATTTTCAAGCTATAAGACATTTTACTATTGCGACGTTATTACGTAATATTAATTCGGTAGTTATCCACAGAGTATACACTCGGTGGATTAAATTGCTAGACCAAACAGAAATGCTTGATAAATTTAACAGGAGAATAATTTTAATATGCTCTTGGAAGACAAAAAAAAAATATTGAGTGTAATAAATTATGTTTTTTTTTTTTCACTAAGAGTTTTAAAGTCAAAATTTGACGAAAATCGTACATATTACGGCCTTTCAAAACATGTATAACCAAACTCCGCTCAGAATAGTTTTTCGTTTGTAATAATTAATTGAATTATACATTGAATTCCTCTCTATATTCTTGTTTCACAATTTTTCACCCTTACAACGACTTCAACAATAGCGAATTATGTCCGTATTTTTTTTTTTTTTTTTTTTTTTTTTTTAAATTTATTTTTTACGTTCTGTCTTCATAAAAAAATTAAAAAATATATTATTTTACGATATTTTCCGAAATTTCATCGTATATTAAACGAATCAGAATGACGTCGATATCGTTTTCGCACATTTTTGCGAGATTTAATCGCAATGTCCCATAAGCAACTCTCGCAATCCATCCTCCCCCCCTCTAAAAAAAAAAAATAAAAAACAGTTCTACACTGCAATATCATCTCTGTTTACAATATACGTTCTTATACGATTTACAAGATGTATAAGAGGGAACTCCGACGGAATTTAAACGAATCCAAAATCGAATTCCATCACACGTACGGAAATGAAAACTGACATTTTCTTCGGCGCCTCGCGTTACTTCCGGTTTATCACCGGATTCGGTTTGTCAGCTAGTAAGTACAGGCTCGGTTTGAATCGCGTTTTCTCGTATTAAATAAATAATAATAATATTACGACGGTCGCCCGCGGTAGTATGGTCGTTCGCGGATATTATTTATTCAGTATTTTGTAACATTTCGGCATCATGTACGATTAATTAAAAACGAAAACTCTCCGCGCGCGCACACGACGAGGACAAGACAGGTTCAGGACCGACGTTCTGGAAAGGGGAAGTGGGACTCGGTGTGTATTGGAAACCGTAAATTTCCCTCCGTATCTCAAAATCGGCCCAGATCGGTTAAATCGCCGCAAGTTCCCAATATTAAGAAATAATTAAGATTACGGCGTATTTTGCGTACAATATTTACCGTGTTTTAAACGACGATTAACTCGGGAACGGGACCGGATATCAAAATGTCCTCAGATTACGTTGTATGTGCCATGCAGATTATTTCATTCAGTAACCGCCTTAATGACGAGACTTTTTCGCTTATCTAATGCCCGGTGTCCGTGTAACGGGGGAAGGCACGATATATTGCCGTTTTTACGGACGAATACGATCAATTAGCGATGGGAAATTTATTAGACTTACTGCTCGAGGTGCGATTCTATTTGTTTAAATAACGCACGGATTTGTTGACGAATTTTATAGGTCTGTGTAGAAAGTCGATGTCCAAAATAAACGCAAACGTAACGGTGTTATTATCGCGGAATTTTTTTAAAAAAAAACAGTATCTTCAATTCGAAGGTTTTCACTGTGAAAATTGAAATTCGACATAGTAACAATAACCTAAGCAGTTTGTCAAGAAATATGTGACCGACAAATCAATACTGACAAAGTTATTAGTTAAACGCAAAAGATTGCGAAATAAAAAAAAAAAAAACCCTAAGTACAAAAATTTTGTAAACGCTTACATTTCACGACTGAGAACTTTATTAACAGTGTACATAGTTTGTGTAAGAGTAAAACAAATGAAATGCAGTATATAATAATTCCGCCTTTCATATTAAATCGCTGTTCGTGAATTGGCATTTTTTTGTTTTTAATTTTATTTTTTTGTACACAAACGCTTTAAAAAACTCAAATCAGACATTAAGAAATATAACGCGTTCCCCGATAGCTTATCGGTCTGAAACGTTAACGGAAATCAGACGCGACCGCGTAGAAAACTTTTTATTTACTGTAATAAAACCGGTGCGGTTCGGACAGCCCGGCGATAAACTCAACCGGCCTCCTCACGCCGTAGTATTCGATGTCTGCAGTAAAACGGTTTTCCTATTGTACAATACCGATACGATAAAAAGTAAAAAAAAAAAATAAAAGAAAAAAACACGAAACGATGACGAACCCGTCATAACGTGACGCGCGCTGTAACGATAATACGACCGGTGTGTAAAATGTTAATAGCCGCCGTTCGGTATTGACTTTTCCGATCGGTCGGGTTTTAATTTAATTTAATTTTTATTATTATTTTTTACGACAAACTTTAACCGGGCACCGGACACCGTTGACGCGCGAAAAGTAACAAGAACGCGCCTGACATAGCGTGTAAAAAAAAACGAGACCGCCGTACAAATATCATAACTTTTATTGCGTCGTGGTCGTGTGTGATACAGCCGCCTACACGTAAAACTTTTCTGTTTTAACAACTCGCGAAGACCGCCGTCGTCTACGACGACGTTATGACGTCAAGAAGCGACGGTGCCGAGATCGAAACGGTAACCCGTATACGAAACGCGGAATCTCGAAACCCGCGGAAAAGGGAGGGGGTGAACGGGGGGGGGGGTTGTACCGTCCCGCCAGCCGGTGTCTATGCAAACTAGAACTTCTAATGCCGTGGCGAAAAATCGTAGATTAGAATCGAATGGTGGGCCCAATGCAGGGCCGGTGGTATGAGGGGTAGTGTACGGCCGTTTATAGTGGGAAATTGCAAAAGAGTAAAATAAGGCCGTTAGCAAAACAATGATATCAAGTGCCGCGTTACATCCGAGTTGGGTCCCGATATTTCGGAATGAAAAAATATCACAGTCTGTTTTCGTAATCAATAACTGAAACAATGCGCTGTGTTTTAATCAACTATAACCTCAAACTAAATTAACTATATACAATTATATAAACGTTAATTATGTTTTTTGATGAAACTATGATAGCGCTTGTGACGGATCTCGCGTGGATTGTTCGAATATTTCGATAAACAGCTTGCGAAACGCCATGATTTTTACGATTTCCGTTAAAATTTAAATTTTAAACGATTACAAAAAAAAAACAACAAATAACGCTCGACTTTATTTTTCACCACCAAGTACAATTTATGATATTCATAGTTCATTATGAGTTACGGTAAATCTCGTAAAAATTGTATTTCTGCTCGGTCAAAAATATATTTTATCATCATAAATGCCAAAAAACTAAAACTAAAAAAAAAAAAAACTTATATGAACTTAATGCCTATAAAGAACGCAGAATTCGCCGTAATATTATTTTGAAAATTTGATCACGTTTAGCGAAGACTCGTCTATGAGGTATTCGTAGTATTTCGTGTTTCCGCAATTATTTTTAACCGAAATAAAAAAAAAAAAAAATGAAAAGTCATATCGAAAATAATGAAACCGTAATTGGCGTACATTTCCTTGTTTTTCTTAACTAGTGGGAAAACTACAAATGATACAACTGCGACGTAATAAATATTACTAGACGAACCTAATGTACGGTGTGATCAATACGACGCATAACACAAGTCTCAGCTAGTGTTTGTTTTACAGGAAATCGGAGGAATAAAAAGCTGCTCGTCTAAAGTGTTACGTCATCGTTATTTTTCGACATCCTTATATAAGGGGTCGAAACAAATATCTATTTTTGAATTTCGAATCACAACTCACACAACGAATTCCGTGTGAAATTACAGTTTAAAGACATTTCGCCGATGAAAAACAGCATACGTCACTCGTACGAATCCCGAAGGAACAACGGCGGCATACGCTCGTGCGTAATTAAAGTATTGACGAAAATCGTCAATCGTATACGGGGTGTCCCACGAAGCTATTGTAGCTATTGTAATATCTCCGGAGTTAATAAAGATATTGAAATTCTGGTTTTTTTTTTTTTTTATAGAGTTTTTTTGATCATTACGATTAATCGACTAACCGCAATGATAATATTAATCAATTAGAGAATGCGATAACAGCCGGCCACTGAATAATTGTGGGTACTTTACGCTGAACTTAAAAAAAAAAATAATGTATTAAACGTCGCGGATTCGACGAGAACGGAAATTCGCCGCGTCGACATTTCCGGAACGGATACAAATATAGTGGTTTTCCGCCGAAGAAAATAATTGCGAAACGTGTAAATATGCGCGGTCTGTATCCAGGCGGGCGAAACGGGCGTGTATCTTCGGGGCGCACGCGATTGACGATACGCCCGCGGTGATATAATGCCGTCGTGAGGCACACCCTGTATTATTGTTGTTGTACCGTCGACGGCGGAGACCCGCGGGCCGCGTTTATACCGTTTATAATCCCCGCGATGCGGTTTCCGGCCGCGGCGACGGCGACGACTGTTGATTCTGAATAACGCCGACGGCGACGGCTCGGAACGGCGGGCGCCGCGATTGTTGGGCACGGCGAACGGAGACGTTTAGCCCCCGGGGGGGTCGCGAGGACGGGCCGGGCGTCGCCGCGAAACCGTGCGAAGTCTCCGGGGGGGAGGGGGGGGAGAGAAAGGATTTGCCGAAAACGTTTCGCGCGGCCTCGGGCCCGGCGTAACGCGACGACCCGCGTTTGTTATAATATCGTTTCGGCATTTCGGATGGGGAAACGCTCGGGAATCCGAAACGGTTTCGACGGGTTTTCGGTTGGTTGTTTTTTTTTTTTTTTTTTTTTTTTCGCCGTCCCCGGCGAAACGAAACGTCGCGATCGAACGCGCGCGTTGCCGTCCGGTTTGGAATCGCAGCGCGAAGGAACCGCGCTCCGACCGAACGCAAGCGTTTCCGCAGAAGAAGCGATAAACAGCGCTCTATTTTTCTTTTTTTTTTTCTTTTTAAGAATTTAAACGTACATTTTTTCGTTAAATCCAATGCGGTTCCCGTTCGTTTGGACAACGGAAAAAAATCGAAAATCTGATTTTCATTGATACGTATAGTTCTTCCGATTCCGGGCCCATAGTATTAAACGCATTACAAATCAAAAAATAAAAATACACTTAAGAGTTGATAACATATACATCGTGTTGTAGGATTGCTGTGGGTCGATGTAAATCACCGGAACCGAAAACCCATTCTGAGCGTAGCTCGACAAACCGGCAAGTTATTATTAGTTCGCCCTAAATCAACGAAAATAAAACGTTAATCTGTCGGCGTTGGCAAACTATTGCATAGAATTTAGACATGTTTATTGGGGTTTTTTTTTTTATCAAATAAAGTATAACCGATATAACCTACAGTGTAAATAATTCGGAACGGTTTCACTGGCCGAACAAGTGTTTTCCGAGAGAAAAACAAAACACCGATACCAACGAAAAATCATGAAAAACGCGTCTTACAAATTCTAATGCTACTGCTATAATAACATTGAGAAATTAAAAAATATATAATATATAAATTAACAAAGGGGAAAAACGCCTTTTTATATATATATATATATATATAAATATTTTTTTTAGTCTCGTGGAAATACACACATACTACGCACGACGTGTTCGTCGAGGGTTAAACATAATAATATAGCTTTTTTTTTTTTTTTTTTTTTTTTTA
>CABPRJ010000001.1:1920662-2121668 GCA_902439185.1 Cinara cedri
CAAAAAAAAAAAAAAAAAAAAAACAAAGTACAGTACAATGTCTGAAAATAAGTAATAATATTGTATACCATCATATACAATGACGCACGCTTATATACGTATACGATATTATTACAATATTTTATTATATTTTTTTTTCACAACGAAATACGCGACATTTTTAAGCGCTCAAACAAATATTGTTTTAACGGCGGTGTTTATTCAACGGCTTTTTCGATTTTCGGCAGAATTCGAGAATGTATCGGTATTATAATTCGTATACAACGTGTATTATACGTATAACGAATAACAAACAAACAAACAAATTAATAAAAATAAAAAAAAAAAAAAAAACATATATCAATTCCTATTTACTGGCGTACCCTAAATGGGCCATCAAAATAAAAAGCGAATGTTTATTTTACGAAAAAATACACACACCTCTCCTCTCGTCAAGAGACTTATTTTCGCGTGAACGAAAACCGGAAATGACACTATCGATTCCTGTTGAAATTCGAATAATTATTATTGTTATGACATTTCGCAAAAGCTTTGAAAATGTTCCCATCGGTATATGCGTGGTACCCGGTTGTATTATATATTATAATTACTACCGTGGCCGTCGTGTGTAAATTATCCCGGTAAAATGTCGACTTTTAACAACAATCGAATGTTGAAAATATTGAAAATCAAAAAATTATTCAATTTTAACGATGTCTGTGTGGAAGAATCCGCGAAAAATCGAACCGTTTAATAGTGAATTATTATTCGATTTGTTCTGTTGAATAACAACCCCGATAGGCGTATAAATCGTAAAATGAATAATTAAATAATTGAAAAGAAACAAAATGCCTCGACTTGTTGTAAATGGTCGTTGGATAAGAAGTTCGTGTCGCAATAATATTGTCGACACTATCGTCACGACATCGAATTCTCGTGGGTAAACTCTATCGCGAAACCCGCGGAATAATAATCAATACTGAAATATCAATTGCGGGATGTCTAAAAACTGCAGTTTTACGAATCTGCAGTAAAAAGCAGGAAATAACATTCGTATTGTCCGCGGTTTTTTTTTCAAATAACGGAAGTTGATTTATGTACACAAGGGGGGCAACCAGTGGCGAACGATAGTATCCTACAAAGCAGCCGTTTCGCGTCCGCATTAGGCGGCCGGGCGGATACAATGTGCGTGTGAAATTTTATCACAAGATACCGCGAAAAATGCGAAATAACGGGAACATAATATTCTAGCGCCGATTGAATAAAGTACTACGATTATTTAAAAACTAAAAACGATAGGTTTATGCGGTTTATTTGCTGTACATAATTGTGACAAATCATTGTCAACAGTATAATACAGATGTACACGGGATGTCTCCCGTGTAAAATTATTAAAAAAAAAAAAACGGTAAGACGGCAGGGGACCCGGAACAAGAAAACAAGGGGGTCGGATGAGTATCGAGATCCATATGAGCGTATTGTATCCGTGTGCTGGAAATCGAGCTCAGAACATATTTGGGAGCGAACGGTGTGATCGCCTAGATGGACATTTTTTTTGCGTATTTTGTTCGATTAAAAACAGTACAATGGTCCGTCTGAAGCTTCGAAAATCGACGACGGGAAAACTGATGTTGTACACCGATTAGCTATACGACTGTTTATGTTTGTTGATACACACGTGTAACGCGCGCAAGTATAGAGTAAAAAAAAAAAAAACGGCAAATCGGCCGAGATCGCCGCAACAATATTTAATACGAATCGCTGCGGTTCCTGCGCAGGGAACGATTGGGGCGAATACTGTCAATACCCTCCCCGAAACGAGAAGTTCGGCTATTATTGTAACCGACGGCGTGAAATGTATCACCGTCGACTCCGGTGGTTTTTTTTTAATTTTTTTATTGTTATTACGCGACCGACGCCGTCGGCCGTAAACACGCGGGCGACAGTGCAGAAGTCATTAGCTGATAATCCAATAAGAATATTATACTTAACAAAGTCTCGGCGTTCTAATTGGCCATATCTGTAGTGTTATTATATAATTTAGCAACAGCGGCGAAAACAACAATGAAATATCGCATCGTAAAGTCATTTTCTCCGTCCCATTCTGTCGTATCGTCATTAATAACGATTATCTTTTGTGTATTACTTTTTTTCTTTTTTTTTGCTTTTTTTTTGCTTTTTTTTTTTATCACGGAAAAACCGTTTATACGTTTTCGTGTCGAACAGCACATTACAATAATTTTTCGGGTGGCTTTAAAATATAATATTCACGGTACGGCAGTATTATATTACGTCGAATTTGTGAATTGCCCATTTCATGAAATGAGCAACGCCATCGGCTGAATACGTGAAATCGACCAAGTCAACAAATGTAAAATTTATATTACCAATCAAAAAAAAAAAAAAAACAAGTTCCGATTTCGTGCACAACATAAATTTCACTGAAATTTAGACTGAATTGATACGTCGAATTGGGAAATTTTATCATTAAAAAAAAAATTACTATATCAATTTAAAAAGTTTAAAAATATTCGATTGTGATTGATTGATTTGATATGATTAATTGATAATGTTCGTAAAACAAGCGCACATATAACAAATATTTGAATGCAATGTTACAATAGTATGTGATAATATGTAATATAAATCGTGGGTGCATTGTTTTATGTAGGCGATAGAAAACCGGTAACATCAATTAGTTAACATATTTTATACGTATCAAGTTACACGGGGAACCGTGTCAGTTGTTTTATTATTATTATTATTATACACGGCTAAATAAAGATAGCGTTATGCGAAAAATACAATTTATATGATAGTCGAAATAATTTTAAATTCTGGTCATTCAATGTCCATATCAATATAGTATAACAACGAAAAGTGTATTGCTGAATTCGTGCGATCGGCAAAATAATACTGCTGAGTATTTTTCTTTCCGTATTCGGCAACGGCACTTCTCATTTCGTGAAGTAAGCAATTTTTCTGTCGATTTCGTGAAATCGGTAAATTGACAAATTCGGCGTAACATAGTGTGTGTTAGTGGTCAGGATGAGTGGTCGACCCGAATTTCGTTTAAATGGATGGGATGGGAGGGGGGGGGTTGTAATTCGTATCGTAGATACTGCAAAAAAATTTCAGAGGCGATGGGGGTGGTCTAAATTTGTTTTATACGCATAGCAACGTTCGTTATCGCTGTACCTCCCCACCTCTCTCATATCACTTCTCATATCTCTCTCTCTCTCTAATTAGGACTTTTAAAACATATATTATACGTATGTTTATAATATAATATGTGAATTATAATTTGAGAAATAATTGGGGAAGGGGAGTGATCGTCACGTCGTGCCCTCAAAACCGCCACTAACTAACCCGAGTAATATTATACAGTTTCCCGTTGTAAGTCAAATACAATATTAAATACAATACAATCTAACCTAACCGTAATTGAATTTTATCCGCACAGGGTTTTTTTTTTAGTTTTTTTTTTTGATTATTTCCCCGCCATTTATATCCGGAATTCTGAATTTTTCCGCCACAATATCGTTATATTGGTATTATTTCAGTTCAGAATGCGTCGTCAAATTCCCAGTATTTTAAATATACGAGACGCCACAAATAAATCACGAGAACCCATTCAATACGGCATGTTACATTACGCGTAAAAGAATAACACGTGTATAAGTATCGTGCGCGTAATGCAACATTATAAATTTAATGTGCCGGAAATTCGAAGAAAACAAATTAAGTTTTAAATTGGAAATTAACTTCGAATGTGTCGACGAAAACCGATCATAACGAACCGAAAGGAAAAAAAATCGAAATTGTACTGCAGGTATAGTTAACACGTCGTTTGTGGCGTTCGTTTTTTGTTCGGGTACCACGTAAAACTCTTATTAGCGAAAAATAATATTTACGCGTTGAAATTTCGCTGATAATATTATCGATGTAATAAAACGGATACGGCGGTTTTTTGAAAAATAAAGTTATTCGAACTAACTGTCGCGTAATTACCGTTCGGTTTTTTTCTTTCTTTTTTCCTATTTCACTTCCGAACGATCATACGGATATTGACTGCCGATAATAATTTTCGCCTTATACAAATAAGGAAACCTGTTCCTGATGGTATTGCATTGTACGTGCGGTATCTATAATAACGATAATAACACGCCTGCGTAACTCGGGTAATATTTATTGTTACGGATGCGCGTGGAAGTTTATGGGGCCTTTGAAACGCGGTATTGTTTGCGAAAAAAAAAAATAGCTCGTATCGGACGGAAATGAGGAGCGGCGAGTACGGGGGAGCGGACGTCGAACGGAATAAAAGGAAAACGAGAACTTTTGTCGGAAGGGACGAAATTATTGGTCACCTCGGAACAAATAATAGATTGCGACGGACAACGACGGGTCAGGACGGTGGCGCGAGGATTCAAAGGAATAATATGTTCGGGCGGATGAAGCCCGCGGCCGTCGATTGTAATTAAGGAAAGAGCGGCCCGGAGATCCGCGGCAAACCGACCGATCGGTCGATTGAAGCGTTGAAAACGAAGACTGCGATTATTTTTCTAATTATTATTAGCATATCGCTCACGCCTAGTGTACTCCAGTGCACTCTGTTTTTAAACCATCAACCGCAAACGATATTGTACCGTTGGACAATGCGAATGTACGCCCGACTAGACCGCCGCCGCCTCGTCAAGTTCCCTTACATTCGTTGTTCTCGCACAGATATCGGAAAACCGCGTACCGCGATGCTGTACCTGTGCTAATAATATAATAAATGGAACGCGACTTAATTACATCGTCGACGAGGCAATGATAATACATTATTGTATTATATCAAATTGAACTATGAAATATACTCGAAAAAATCAATTAATATTGTAATTACGCGCGTGTACGTTTTTAATTACGAATATTAATTTCTGCGACGCGGACGTTTCGGAAAACATTAATTAATACGGGCGAAAAAATAAATATTTATTTCGACGGAAACGCAGCGGTTCGACCCGACTAATTAACCGCGTTTAAAAGAGTGTAATAGAAAAAAATAATAATAAACTAATTTATATCCGGAAGCGAAAAATTAATTTTAAAAACAATAAATCTATTATCGATAATAATTGAACAAACATAATTAACGGCCGGCCGCGAGACGTCGGACAGACATTATCAATTATAAAAAAAAAAAGAAAAAAAAAAAACATTAGAAACGCACGGGACGTTTCTGTGCGCGTTACGATTGGTTAACGCGGCGCAATCGCGTCCTTCTGCGTGTCACGCGCCGACGAATGAATAGTGTCGCGAGACACGGTGCAAAGCCCGCGGTTCTAATGTTGTCGCCGTCGTTATGATTAAATTATCGTATCCGGTGGCGACTCGCGGCTAACGGCCAATACGGAATTAAAAGTAAGACGTTTACGTCGAAGAATCGATATTCGAATGAAATCGAACGGATATTACCGCCGGGAACGGTAATTTTTCCGATCGTTTATCACCGATCGTAGATTATGGGGAACGCAAGATAATAACAATCAATAATTCGACGTTCGTTATTCATTAGACGTTCTCGTGTCTAGTCGATGTTCGTTTTGTCGTGCAACCTACACGCACGATCGGGATTCGATTTAACGTCAACAGGAATTCCCGGGGTGGTAATACGCGTAGCGACGGCCGAAAAATGGATTTTTCGGGGTGGGGGGGTGGTGGTGGGAAATATTTGTGCCCCGCCTCCGACGGACCCCACGAGCCGCCACTGTAAATCATATTCGATTTCGTTTTTTTTTCTTTTTTTTTTTCGTCCGGTCGCGCGACGTCTCCCGGGTGTTGACCTGTCGCCCGCAAATTATCCGTTTTTGCACCTGTGCTCGATAATTTCGAAGTTACGTTCTACCCGCAAAATATTTCACGAGTAACTGCCGGTCCGTAATTCGTTTACACTCGGTCACGGGCGACGCGGTCATCGGCGACGCCGTGCAATCGCATTAATAATACGGACCGGGGAGGGGGGGGGACGGATTCGAATTATTGTGAATAGAAAAAAACAACCCGTGTCGCCGACGGGCGGGCTACATATACGGTAGGCGTGAAAGCCGGAGGGCATAGGTGTTATGTTATTTAATTTTCATCTGTGCGCGACGATAAATCATTTCCCAACGAATTCTCGTCAACATTCGAATTCAAAATGATCATACGGCAAAAAACAACTGCGTTCGATTCTTTATGTTTGACCACTACGTATAACATAATGACGAAACCTCGAGAACAATTTTCAAGCATTAATAATATAATCGGCCGAAACAGTTTTTTTTTTTTTTTTTTGTTTGCTATCCACATTACACCCAATGAGAACTAAAAAGATTAGAAAATATAAAATGTAAAAAGCTCTAAAATCGTGAGAATATTTTGAATTTTTTTTTTTTCCGTTATCGGGTTTTCTTACGGGTTCTTTCCCGGATACTCCCAGTTATCCGAAAAACCGCACAATTGTTTACTAAAATAACCGACCACCCTATGCGCAAACAAATCGAAATTGCCTTTCGGCAAATATGTTAAATTCGAAATTCGGATCGAAATGAAAAAAAAAAAAATTGAAATTAAAGGGTCTTACCAACTATCGTAAACATTAAAAAAAATAGCTTTCTCAATTCCACAACTAGATCTGAAATTCTCGGAAAACTCTCTTTGGTCGTTTTTCAACCGGCGCGAGATTTCTAGTGGTAAAGCCGGTTAAAGATATGACAAAAGGAAAAAAACCGTCACAATATTATAACGGTACAACTAACACGCCGCGCACTATTTTTATGAACGGAACAACATGTTCGTTCGATCTATACCCACCCACCCACCATTTTTTTTTTATTAAAATAACACGTATGAAACTCCGCCCGCGACTCTGCAGGCACAACTAGAATTTTATATTTCGGAAGGAATTTAGTGCTGCCCACCTCTCAGTTTTCATAACAGCTGTTTATAGATACGAAAACCCGTTGCGATTAGCATCTATAAGTCCATCGGTTTAATTTATAATTCAGCGCGTTATTAACTATCGACAACTCATCCTCGACGCTTAAACTGCGATTGCACGACTATAAGTACATTTTGTACATTATAATATCGGGTAATGCGTGTACGACGCCCGGAGCATAAACTGTGCTTTACGTAGTTCAGCACTCGGTTACCGTAACTTCAGTACTTTCTTTTCGCCAATCAAACGTCCGAAATCACAAACTCACCGTATTATTATTATATTATACGCCCGCCCGTTTTGAAATGCACTTCAAACCGTGTCAAATGAACGTCACACCGGAAATCGCCGTCCCGTAATATATTTTGTCCCACCCGTATCCCGTCCGGCCGTGACCGTGCTTTGTCGCGCCGCCGCCGCCGCCGCCGCGCGCTATTAACGGTGATCCATCACCGGTATTGCCCCGTATTATTTACGTGGCTTACGCGTTAAACGCCATTAGTTTAACTTTTAGCGACTTTAAGTTATTAGTAAATTATCACCTTGTTTGTGTTATTATTATTATTATCACTATACTCTGGCGTTGTTTACCGGCTGCGATTCCCGTCGGGCGTTTACGAATAAAATCGAATGCTTAATAATATTATAACGTAACGAGCGTCGTGCCGTTATAATGTATTGTTTCTCATTATGTCGTCCGGGAAGGATTAAAATAAGGTCTCGCGATAAAATGTGCAGCGCGCGATATTATTTACGGCCCCGAACGACGTATTTAAATTGAGTTACTGAAGTTCGCAGGGTTTTTTTTTTTTCGGTTTTTTTTTTTTTTTGTCCGCTTTTATTTACCGTTTCGACGAGCCATTTTGAAACCGCGTAACACGTCTTTACAACAACAACGATTATAATAATAATCGTACCGCGGGCATTATTATTATTATTATTATTAATGTATTGTCGAATTAAAAATTGAATTCACTGTCCGTAATCTTGTTCTGGCGAAATCCGAGGAGAAAAAAGACGTCCTAGGATAATGGAGACGGGTGCAGCCGCCACTGTTACAGGTAATTTAATGTATATCTGTGAACAACGATAAACCATTGCTAACAAAAAAAAACGATTCTGAGTGTAGTTCTCCCACGTTTTTTCCGGTTTTTCACATTTTCTGGGAAAATTTTTGGAAAAATCGAAAAATGACCTCCCTAAAGTACCTTCCCATTCAGATCTCATTTCAAAAAAGTTGTACACAGTAAAAAAGGACCATAATTTGTTTTTACTAATCCTATTGTTTAAATATATAATGTATACATGTGCATTGTATATGTATATTTAATCAATGCTAATACCTTTCATACATTTTTTTATATTTCCGACATTTTATCCCTGTTTTTCTCAGATATATTATGAAAACCGTTTAAAAGTTCAAACAATGACTTCTCTAAATTACCATAAACGTAAAATTTCCTTTCAGAATATAAGCGACACACAATACATCGGAGCAAGATTTCTGGTGGTAAAGTTTGCACAACCAATCGAGTGGTATTTTTCGATTATAATCGTCCGGGAGAGTGATAGCTAATCTAAGTACACTTAAAATGTATTTTTTTCCCCTATTTAGATAAAAGGGAAAAAAATTTGCAAACATGTTTTTTTTCGAACCACGGGCTTAAAAACTCGCGACCTCTAGTATAACAATACGTATTCATGACCATTCGACCACAGAAAAAACATATGATAAAGAAATCAATACAGAGTTATTTTTACATAAACATGTAATATCTGCATAAAATCGAGATTCGGGTATACCTACCAACTTCAAACTGTAAAATTCTCGTCCAAACTACAAACCGTAGACATATTAATAATACGATCCGAACAGACGAAATCTACTGCTCGAAGGAAGTTAATTTCCTAAGTTTAAACCTAAAATCCTTAGCGGTCGAAGGTGTAAACGGAGATAGCCGTAAAATCTACGACGTCAGGTAGGTAACATTTTGAAAAGTCTATAATCTCGTTTATCACGGTCCAGGGCGTCGGTTCGTAGGCGTTAAATTCGTATCGAAACTATAAATACATAATTTAATAGTTTGCACTTTTTTTAATTTTTGAGGTTATCGTCTGCTGAGAATTGATAACTGCCATGTATTATATACGTGAGAGTTTCGATTTTTCTTCGGTCGATGACGCGAAGAAGCGCCAAAATAAACACCGCGTAACGACGACGGCGAACGGTTAAAACGCGCATTATTTGTGTGGATTTCTTTTTATATAACTTTATTTTTCTTTATGTACTTAGGCTTTTTCTTCTCGTTTCTATTTTCAGCAAAACGTTTAAAAGCAATACGATTTTCACTCCACGTTATTCCGCAAAGCGTGCACGTATACATTTAATATGAATTACATTTATAACATTATTACGGATATTATGGATATTTTCCGCGAGGGCTGCGGAAATCGTGCCCCGTCAAATATATTTTACATGGGCGTGCACGGCTATATTTTCTCGTCGCAAAAGAATTATCGACATCGGAACACCTATGATTTATCCACAACTGTCCGCGAGCGGTTTTGTATTTTATTCCCTGTCCACCCCTCCGCAATCAATTATTTATTGTCGTTTTTTAGAACATCATGTTTGGCGTGTGCAAGAGAAATGCACGTGGGCGCGCACACACGCATACATACAGGCAAAGCGTGTCTACGAATTTCCACTAAGAATGGACGTGGCGAAAAATAACAATCGCATATAAATCGTAGAATCTTTTTCTCTACGGCATACCAAAAGAGTAAAATCCAAAAAAGCCAATTTTCAACCAATAAATCGAGTTTTCCATTATAACTTGGTCGAAATCCGTTAAATTACTAAATTAGCAATATTACTCATAATTGTTTTTATTTTTGTTTCGCATTTCCAAGCGAATGGCGGTGGTTACTTCTGCGCACGACGATGAACTTTATACGATTGCTATAATATTATCAGTCGTACCGCGATAGTAATATAATTTTATTTATATATTCAAGTTAAACACCCCAGAGGGTCACAGATAAAATAATATTTTGTTTTTTTCAAACCATTTTATTGCGATGTCGTATTATAATATTATATTACGACCGCGCGTCAAGTTGTCACTACTGATTACCTATACCGTTGTTTTATTTTTATTTTTTTATTATTTTTCCACAGTAATTTTATTTATCGTCACGTTTATTTATTTCGTTATAGTCAGCATTATTACATTCTCCTCGCACGCTAATAATGTCTTATTTAATAAATCGTCGGGTGCTCGTTAATTTAAACTTAATTTAAAATATCGCACGTCTACGGTTGCGTATGCTTGCGGGTTCGTCAATTCTGAAGATGTGTCGTCTTGCTTTTCTTCGCAATCGTCTTCCGTAGTCACTCTTCTATACTAGCCTTCTAAGTCCTCCTTAGAGAGCTTGAGAATATCCCATATTACTGTTATGAATTTTTTTTTGATATTTCAGTCTCAATATCCGTCACCATATGCCGTGATTCCCTGTATACTTCACCCGTTTATAGTGAATGATCTTTTTTTTTAACAATGCCGTAATGTGTAACTCCGCGCCGTCTCTGAGCGGTCAAAGATAAAAAAATAACTAACGTTTTTTCCCCTCTATGTGTACACGTGTACACCGGGATCGTCGATAAGAGGGGAGGGGGTTACTCCTAATTAAAAAATTTCGTTTAATTACATATTTATTTCTTTTGTCACAATGGACAGGAAACATTTTCCAAAGTAACTCAATTCGGTATTAATGGAATTGGCAAATTTTCAATCACACCCTCCGTCAATGTCTGTTAGTAACACTCCGGTATAAAGCGGTAAAACCCCCACGGTACAATAGTCCTAAGATCTAATTATCCCCCTCGAAAATTCCTTAGGACAATTATATCCCCGGAGGAGATAATATTACCCCGAGAATATTTTATCCGGGATAAAATTTGCCAGTGACTACTGGCTCTGACCTCCGTAATAATTATCGTATTAATGATATTAAAACGCATATTATTATTTATCGAACGTTTCAAACAGTGCGGTTACGGTAAATTATAATAGGTCGATAATATTATTTTTGTGGTTTTACATTCGAATGCGGTATATTAAGAAAAAAATAAGTATTTATATATGTAAAAATGCAATCGCTATTACAACAATCGGCGGCTGGAATAGCCATATCAGCATTTATAGCCCTCCACCACGAAATAATGCGTTCGAACAGAATTATTATTAAATTCATGAGTTTGTTTTCAATATTTTATTATAATATATTATACACGGGATTTCATTGCGTTCGGAAAATTATTTTATAATATTATATTCATGATTGACGTGCCCGGATTTCCCTTCGACCGATACGCGTGCGCGCGTTCGTCGAAAACAAAATACAGGCACAACTAAAAAGTACTGATTATGACGGCGGCGACGACAGCACGGGCGATTTTTTAAAATCGCATGATTCATTAAAAAAAAAAAAAAATCTATTATACATTACGCGCACTAATCTAACATTCTCGGATACTTGTAATACGATATTATACTGTATAATATTATTGGGTAGGAATACATTTTTAATTTTTAATATAAGGTGCCTTTGATGTAAATTAAATGTGCAATTTAAAAGAGAGACAAAATACCTAATCTAAATTCCGGCGCCTTTACGGAGAAAAACGTTAGTCGATATTATTTTAACTAAGTACTTTTTAAACTAAAACAGTGATGAACTGGTTGTCCTATTATTTTCACAAAAAATATATGTACATTTTATACTATTAAAGGCGTTTTGAAAGAAATCATAAAAATCAACGAACAGTGTATAATAACTGTATTATACACAAGACAGCTAATTTATAAAAGCATAAATAATATTATATGCGTGTCAATATACGGAATACGATCGAATAAAAAAAAATTATAAAAAAATATACAACGCGCATATGAAAAAGATATGAAAGTATTAATTAGGAAATAAAATAATACAATACGATCAAAGTAAAGCTGACGGACACGTTAAAATGTGCATAATATTATATCAAATGATTATCATTTTCTATCAAAATTATCATTTAATCGAATGGCTTGTTTACAGTTTACAGTTTACCAATTATTTTTACAATAACCGACACGATTCAACAAATATTACATTTTTTTTTCTACTGTAAATAATTAGTATAAGTTTTTTCTCCTATTTTTTTTGAACTATACAAATTATCAAGTACATAATATTTCGGAGAGGTAGGCTTCTGAAAACCCTCCCTGCAGCGTTCGTCTCATAGTAACCTGGTGTTTTTAAAGGAATACATGGACAATGGCACCTATGAGGTTTGAAAATATGCGGTGCTGTCGGAGAAAAGATTCTCGGGACTCATTGGGCAGACAGAGTTACTAACCAGTGGAAGTACTATTTACAGAACAAAGGAATTACGAAAGCTTTGGCATAATAGGTGTTAAAATCAGATGGGACAAAAACGATTGGGCGTCTACGTCTTGTGTCGCGATAGAGTTTGACGGGAAACTACGTTATAGCGGGGAGGACGTGAAATGCCATATTGCCCACGTTGGTCGTGGAGATTTGCGGCAAACCAATCAGATGGTTGAAAACGATAATAAGAAGAGTTGAAACGGAAAAAAAAATAATATTAATAATGTTATGTTATTTAGGTTGTATTGCGGATAAAAAACGAAATTGCCATTGTCTGCAGATATACCGAAAATATATACAACCGAATTAATAATAAATCGTTAAAATTCCCCGAAGACATTTAAATGCTATAGTGATCGGGCGACGGGAGGAGAGGCGGGGACCACGATCAGATATTTAATTTGATCAATTAAAGAAAAAAACGAACAATATATAAACCGGTGGGGAACGCTATCGAATAATAATTGCGTGGGATATAATTAATGGAGTAGTATTAGGGTAGTATTTTTTTACTCGTCGTTTCTCAAAAGTATATATATATATATATATATATACGTATGCACGTATATACTGTATATTATAGAGAGTTCTCGTTCTGGACACGATACGAAATCAAATTAATTTATATACTATAAACTTACAGCGACGACGACGTTAAAACAAATAGGGGAAAAAAAAACACTCCCATCGATTTAAATAGTCAATGTGAGTGCCGGCGTATATTGGTAGTGAGGTACGAACAAATATTTGTGATTGAATACGCGAATCGAATTTTCTTTTTTAAATTATTAATTTCCAATCAATTCGCGAAAACAATTAAGTAATTGGAAAAAAAAAAAAAATCGGTCGAATGCTGTATACCTCCTAACCGACCTACGCTCTAAGGTTCAAACGCTGTTACGTACCAGTGAGATGTCTAAAATAATAATAATTCATTAGCGTGCAGTGGAAATTGTTTGTATCATATATTTGGGATACAACGAAAAAAAAAAAAAAAAAAAACCACTCGATTTATAAATTATAAACTTGTTTACGTAGTATACGTTTAGTGTCTTTAGTGTCTTTATTTCATCCGTAATGTATTTCGTAGACTATACGAAATTTGTTTTCCTATTTTTCGCAGTTTATATTGTTTGTCTTTGTCTGGCGCAGGGGTCTTCTACCGTTTTATGCAGCGGACCGCATTCGTGTTAGAAACACGTATTTGATCGAAAAAAAGTCGGTTTTACTATTGCAATTTTTTATGATTAAATTGTTAATTACAAACTTTTGTTGTTATCAAAATATATTATATATATATGTATATAGTACTGACATATTTCAATTTTGAATTGCGAATTATTTATTTTATTTTAAGCGTGATAACCGACAATGTTTTTCACTCATTTTTCATTATTTGGTTAGATCTGGGACAATGCGAGTTTTCTAAGTGAACATAAGTTAACCGAACTTCAGTTTTCGGTTCGATCATTTTCATCCGTGAAAAAATATACGAGGGTAAACTCTATCGGATTTAACACAGATTCGCATTTAACGATTGGTGGGTGATAGTGATTTTTTATAATATTCAGGTAATAATATTATGATAGATAGGAAAACGTTAATTCAATAACCTAAACTCTTGTTTTAATTAACGTTTATTTGTATTAACTATTGTAGGACTTCTTTTCCTCGACGTATGTATAATGTATACACTTTTGAAATATTCATTTCCTAACCTATAAAATACATATGTTGAAAGTGAATCTTACGGCTGTGGCTATAACGGGGGTCGTATGACTAATAGGTCCTACGCTGTAGGGGCGGAAAATTTAATTTGTACCGAGTGTGAAAATCTTAAATGCACGTGTACGATATATTTATCTGCAGACTAATGAATAACGTATACCTACCTAATAATATATCGGTTACCTACTACGCTTTTGTCGGGTTTCTCTAGACTTTTTAAAACGATTTGTCGGAGTTTTTTTTTGTTCGTCAATAAATTTTGATTTATTTTGCTTGTGTTTTTTTTTTCGTTTTATCGGTATTGTTTTATATAACCTATAAACACTTTGAGTATATATATATATACGTAATATCACCGCGTACTGTTATTATGTGAACGACGACGGGAGTGTTTCGTACCATCCGTCCACCATGTATACAACAAATCGACGGGCGCCACTCGACAATCACCTAAACGTAAATCGTTTTTTTTTTTTTTTTTTTTTGATATCCGTTCTCGACCCTTTCGACCCTCTACGCGCCCTTCGCACAAATTATTACACACGAGTCCGGTCGTAATATTTTCGTCGTCGCATATAATAATACGAATATATGGCCGTATACGTGAAAAACGTAAGTATGGCGTGTGTACGAAAAATATCATAATAATATTATACGAGCTACCTCCACGTCAAAATATTTAATTTCGTACGAGTTCGCGGTTATAATTTAAGGAAATTTTGATACTACAGCGGATTTCGGTGCTTGTACTGCGTCCGCTAACATCGCGGACTGGACGGAATATAAGCCTCCGTGTAATTTTTTTTTTTGAACAAAGCACTAATTTTGCAAATGTTACCGATAGTCGGCTCAATGTTCGACCGCCAAACAAAAAATGGTCAAGGGGAGATATCTCTTTAATCTCCGCGATAGTGGTTGTATTATATATAATGACGAGTTTGTGTAGACGTTTCGATTCTGGGTTAAACGGTTTTAGCAGGTCTCTGCGCGGAAAATTAAATTTAGGTACTCAAAATATTATTCAATGTCAATAATCGTTAACTAATTCAGACGATACAAAAGAATTTATAAGAATCTCTCTGTAAATGACACAGTAATAAAAATATAACCAGGCTAAGTTTATAACTAAGTATAATATAACTCGTCGGACGCTTGATTAAAAAATAACGATGACAAAAATCGTTTATTTTGCGCGTATATTATGTATACAACGATGTGGCGAATCGGATATTTGTCTTCGTTTTTTACACCGATCCCTCCCATCTTTCTCGGTATATTTCGAATGAATTGTAACGCGAAGACTTAATAGATCACAGCAATGTTGACGAGAAAATAGTGTGCTCTGTTAGGTTAGGTCTGTATATATTATTATTATATTGCCTACGTACGCGGTTTTTCGCAATCGAGTAGTCGGACGCGAAGAGACAAGAGTAGGGGCGGCCCACCCGTTAATTTTATTTATTTTCAATTTTCCTGGGGCCATCGTCGTTTAGTCGTATAGTCGTGTAGTCATCGCCGACCAATACTACTAATAATAATAAATAAAAAACGACAACAACAAAAGAACAACAACAAAAAAAACAACCATCTTTCCGCGTTTTTCGCCGGTCGGATTAAAGGCTAAAAGGATCGAGTGCCCTACATACGAAATACTTGATTTACACTTAAAACATTATGACAGTTTATACGTCGTGTTTTAAACTTGCTCTAGCCGAACATTTTTATTTTATCTTTCTAAAAAATCTATCTTTGAAAAACATCACCCGCGATTGGTCGACGCCGAAAAGTCGGGTTAACGCAAATATCGTTACGTACCGCGGGTCAAACTGCGGGCGAGAAAAATAAGTTTTGTTACGTGCTGAATATTTGAAGATGTACACAGACTCAATAATAGTAATAAGTATACTTAAAAAGTTGTCGGCTGATGCCCCGACCGGGGAGTGACCTCGCACGAGGAAAATATACAAATCTTAGTAGCGCAGTGGCAACAACAAAGTTTTAACAGGGTATATACTCAGTTATATACATACGAATTGGGTAAAAATCGAACTTTTATACGGAAATCGAGTTATATCGAATTTGTAAGTATTCTTTTTTATTTTTTTATTTTTTTTTTGGAGTTGGACGTTTAAGTGAATTAACCGTAAAAAAAAATATATATATATATAAACGAAAATCAAATAACTTTATTGTAACATTGTAAGATTAAATTAGAAAAATGGACTTAATCAATAAAACAACAGAAGAAGACGCCCTAGGATGATGGGGTCAAGTGTAGCCACCGTTATCGATAATTTAATATATACCTGTAAGCAACAATCAACTATTGCTTACGAAAAAACGATTCTGAGCGGGGTTCAGTTGATAATGATGCTTTGACAACAATGCGTATGCGATTTTATAGTTAAATAATTAAACAGACGTTATATGTTATCTTAAACAATATTTGTTAAGTGTTTTACCGATTTTCCTAGTTTTCCTACGTTTTTCCCGGTTTTCCCCGTGCTTATCCCGGTTTTTCACATATGATGAGAAGACTCTTGAAAAAATCGAAAAACGACCTCCCCACGCCGGTCGCCTTTCAGAAAAGGGGCTACACGTAGACATCTTTACATAACTAAAAACTCCACTCGGAATCTAAAACAATAGTGTACGTACGAGCGCACGGTCATGGAGAATCGACTTGTTAATAAACTTTTTTTTTCTGCGCGAAGTTTAGGCTCCAGTTTAAGCTAGTGGTGCGACGCATACGTATAGTGCGAGTAGCGTCTGTAGAAGATATAATCAAAAATAAAAAATAGTACCACGAGTCGTGTAGTGATTACACAGTCGGAGGAAAAACCGGCGTGTGCTGCCGGCAGCATTGCCCGGTTCGCCCGAGCATTTTCGAACGACCTCGGCGCGCCGTCTCGAAAACCCAACGAGACGCCGGACGGAACGGGAATAACGGAACGAGGCGCGACGCGTTTTTCACGCGGTATTGTAACGCGCGTGTAACGGTGTGGCCGTGTAGTATAATTTTTTTTTTTTGTCCGCGCGGCGTTTCGTTGTACGCGATAACCGGGGGTCCGCGAACGCGCGGCAATGCCATTACCGTTGTTGCCGTGCGTTACAACGTGTCGCAATGTCACGGCGACGGCGCGGCGCGCGAAATCCGTCGCCATTGTAATGCAAATCGCGTGCAATTATTATCGTTATTGTTGCGCGGTCCACGGTTTAACGCGTCTCCGCCGTCTCTCTACGCGCGTACATCCGCGGCGGTAACGACGTTATTATACGCGAAACGTGCCGCGGCGCCCGCCGGAAAAACTTTCGCGTCCGGGCCGACGGACCGCGGAGACGCGTGTCTGTTTCCCGTGACACGGCGCGCGCACCGCGACGATATTCGGCGCGCGCGTTGCAAACGGGCACTGTGGTACGCAGGCGAAACCGCAGGGGCGCTACGCGGTCTTTACTTTCTGGCACCCTCGCACCCCCCCCCTCCCACCGCGCCGAGTTAAAAGTCGGCGCCCTCGAAAAATTCCCATTTATACGTTTCGTCCGTGCATTTCTCATCATCGGCGGGCGAAACGAAACACAGATTTCTCGCTGGCGATCCGCGTGCGCGTGTGTGTCAAGAATAACGGGAAAATAGTTACGGTAAACTTGATCACGAAATTCTGAACGAAATGTGCAGTCGTTTATTGCGAGAATCGCGCAAAGCGTATTGCGGGAGCACAAATCCCGTAGAAATATTAACACCCCCGAAGACGAAATACCTGTTATTGTATGACTTGATGATCAGAATTGTAATGATATTATTTCCGCGACCGCGAACGATCCGACGGCTATTGTTAATTTCGGGGATTTCTATTTCACGTGCATTTAAGAACACGGACGTACGTGTTTTATGGAAACGGTGTTGGGGTGCGTGTTATTGAAATAACACACGCGTATCCCCGCGTACGTGTTCTCTATAATATCAAACATTTTACAATGCAAATATAATAAAATGATATGTTACGCTGCGACGTTGGCCAGTGACAATTTCTCCGTCGATTAGAATTTTAAACGAAACGTTGTAAACCACCGGACCACAAACACACGGGCGGACGGACTTGAAAATACTTCAAACGCGCGTACGCCGGGAGCGCCGATTGTTATTTGTACTATTGCGACGGTTATTCGACGACCCGCGTCGCCGCCCGTGCGTTAATATCGCACGATTTTCGTACCGTAAGAAAAACCGAAAAACCTTGCACGCGACATAACCGCGCCTATTATATTTGCGTTGTTGTCGAGGGCGTGCTTGACATTTTGTCGAGCACGAAAAATCGGCGAATCCTCCGCCGCCGCCGGTCGAAATGTCAACGCGCCGCCCGTGTTTATACCGCGCGCGCGGTATATGCGGCGGCCACCGTTCGATCCGAAAACCCGCCGCCGTCGTCCCTCGGCCCTCCGTCGCCGACGCGTAATAATAACAATAATAATAAAAAAAAAAAAAAAAAAAATTATATTATTCGCGGCCTAGTGCCCGTAGCGCGGTATTGTATTTATTTTATCCCGTAAAAAAGTAAAATAAAAAATAAAACAAGAATTTCCCATAATAATATTTCGTACCGGGCGAATACGTAACGATAACAATTCACGGCGGTCGGTCGACCGAACGCCGCGACCGAGGACGTGACGTCGACGCAATAATTTTGTGCGCCGGCCGTCGCAGCCAGCGGGGAGACGAAATATATTTTTTTTTGAAAAATGCCCCGCGAAAATAATAACAATACAATTTATTACGATTATGCTCCGCGGTTTATTGCGGATTTGTTTTGTTACGTTTGAACATTTTTTTTTATCGGGTTTTTTTTTTTTTTTTAGTCGTACAATCTGTAAGCGCGGCGTATTTTTTATCATTTTTTTTTTTTTTTTTTTTTTACAATAAGCGCACTATTAGAGACGGAAAATCCGTCAACGGAGGCACGGTTCGTTAACGTGGACACCGAGTGCCGGCGGACGCTATGCGGTTTGTGCCGCCAGTCTAATCCAGACGCAATTTAGAGGAACGAAAACGTTTTTTTTTTTTTTTTTTACAGTGAACGTGCGGCGTATCGATGCGACATTTCGAATTGAAAAAAACGGAAATGTTGAATCTGCATAAACTCCGGGGGGGGGGGACCGAGGTACTCCCCACCCTCCCCGGAATTTTATTCGTCATCTGACAAATACGACCGTCGACACCCGTTACCCGTTACACCCGAAACGAACAACGAAAAAAAAGTGAGCATCCCCGCGAAAAATAAAATTTCCGGTTTCAACATTGGTCACAGGTTGTAAACGCGAAAAACTGTAATTGGCCGTGTGCTATCGTATCAAAAAGGTCGGTGTCCGATTGATACTGGACGACTCGATATGGCCGAATCCTACCCTGAGCCCCTTGAGCCGGAACCCGCAGGACCGTTTTCGGTCCGAGGGGATGTTATGGGCAGAGATTGTATTATGAACAGAACGTGCTATAACGCATATAACGTGCTTATATTAAGTTTGGACGTGTTTCGCGTGCGTATTATCATGATGGGTCGTCCAAGTTTTACCTAAGCCTCATCGAAGTATTCGGTCGGACGGCAGTAGCGCGTGGCTCGGTGTCGTGGTAGCGGAACGGTTTCCGCGTAAGGAGGGTAAATGTACGACGGGCGGATTTTGATTTCAAAATACTTTGATCGCCCCGCCCGTTACGTCAGATTGACAGACGTCGATCTTTGAGTGTTTGGATTAATATAGTTTGACGTCGTTGTCGGATCAGAGTAAACGGCTGCGCAATAGTGATTCGTCATCAAAAACAAATCTCGAATCGCGGCGCAGTCGGCAACCGAAGGCCTTCAAAATTCAAACGTTCAAGTGTCGGATTATTGTTGATCGTAATCGAGAATTACGGTTATCGAAACCTTAAAGATTGTTAGTATTCGGACGAGCGATAGTTCGTTATGAAACAGCGAGTGGTTCGAGGACATTAATGGTACGTTTAGTTAGCCGGCCGCCAGAACAACAATGTTATCCTGACGATTTCGATCTGCGTCAGTTTAACACTTTTTTATTTTGTGATTTTTTTTTTTTTTTTTATTATTATTATTATTCCATCGTATACGAAACCGATAGAGGAACCCGTTCGATTTCATACGGAAATTTCCGTGCGATTACGTCGCGTAACGTTGTCGCGTATACGGGGCGAAACCGGAAAACCGGAGACCGGACGTCTAGAGGTGTTTCGACGGCGGCGGCGGGAGCGGGTTCTCCGGCACGGAACGTATAAACTCTGCGGTCGGGCGGTAAAAAAAATCAAAAAGTAAAAAAAAAAATAAACCCCCCGCGTACGGTATTTCGCATATAGTAATATATATATATATATATATGCGAAAACAAAAACCCGGTGTCGGGGTCGGACGGTATGGTTTAAACTTTCCGCTCCGGCTTTTGCGCGGTGGCGGCGGCGGCGGTAAGCGTATTATTTTGTTACGGAGAGTTTTCGCCGCCGCCGACCGAATACAAAAGAGACCCCCCATATCCCTCCGGTTCCCAACTCTCGGCCCGCCCCGGTAAACTTGTTACAATACGCGATTTCGCGCGTCCCGAAATATAATAACATTTCAAAAGCGTCTTTCGAGAAACCGAATCTCCGCTGTACGTGCGCACGCGACAATATTATCTAATATAATAAATACGATATTATAATAGTTTATAATGTGTACTACGCGTATTATTATTATTATTTTAAGCAGGCGCGTACGCCGTCCCGTGTCGGTTTTCGCCCGTTTTCGGGTCGTCTCCGACTGTCCGGTTCCCGACGAATTGTAAAAAGTACTTTATTGATGGCGGGCCGCGAACGGGCCGGTCCCCGTCTACGGTACCCGTACGTTTGTACAACAGACACAATATAAACACGTGGGTATAATGAAGCACGTTTTCAAACATTTATTTTACTTTTATCGTACCGCGCGGTGTTTAGGTGTTTTACAGTTATCGAGGCAATATACGATATCTGTATGTATAATTGGTGATTTTACGTTGACGATCCGTAAGAACGGACGGAAATCGATCGTGTTTTACGGTAAAAACTGACGTTTACGAAAAACATATCTGTTGCTGTAGGTGTTTTTAGATGTCGTTTCGGGCCAAATTTCGGTTACCGAACCGAATGAATACTTTATGACGGAAATAAAAACCTACGCCAACCATGATTTCGGACGTGAAACGTACAGCGTTTAGCGCCGTTGGAGCCTTTAGAAATGCATTTCGCCCAAATACATAATTTTCAAGACTTCGTCCGCATTGACGGACGTGTGTATTTCGATAAATCAAATTAAATTCAACAATATTATCGCGGATCGATAATTATTATCGTGCGGAAACATACGCGGATAGTTCGTCGGAATAAACGCTCGGCGGTTTGACGGCGTCCTGTTATCTTGTTGCGGGCCCGCGTATTCCCGCATCCTGTTTTTGCGGACGTACGAAAATTCCCACGGGCCAACCAATATTTTCGATAATATTGCGGCCGCCGCGAAAAGCTCGGCCAATCTAATCGGTTGTTATTGCGGTCGGGCCTTTTTTTCCCACTGGAAATAAACGTCTATGCCGCCACAATGCGCGTGTGGAATATCATCACGTCCGCGGTGTGTCCGCGAAATTTCCATATAAAAGAGCCACGGGCCGGAGACATCGTCAGTCGAGTAACGCGGTTGACATATTCGTATTTTCATCGCAATATACCCGCGCCGCTGTACAATTTACCGCGCCCGGTGAACTGTATACCGAAGCAGTAATACTATTTTGTTGCCGTATCCGAAGTCCGACGCCGAAACCGGTAAATATGATATTATTACTTACGAGTATACTTCAACAATATTGTAACTAATACTTCACGTCGAAACGAGCGTTTGACGTTTATTATGTCATATTAGACGACTATTTTAAACATTTAAACCTAGAACTGGATAATACGTATTATAATATGTTTCGTTAAAACGGCGCACTCTGTCCGAATTGTTCTATTTAATAAATATCTGTTTTGTTTCTATTAACGTGAGTTTAAAACCGAAACCGACTAGCAAACTGCTCGATTTAAAATGTTTAACAACAATAACTAGCTAGTTAATTTATTTTGTAATAATAGCGATTTGACGGACTTGTATTTGTCGAGCCCTTAAATTTCGGTTTAAAATGTTTGGAACATACAGAGAACATAATGCACGATTTTTAATAAACGAACACGTATGGAAACGTACACATTTATGAATTTTTAATTGTAATTTATAGTCGTACTATTACAATATATTATCTCCTAATTAATTTATGCTCATGTGCATCTACTATTGAACATTTTAGAATTTGGGTAACTGTCTCGAATCGTAACGTACTTGATAATTTGTAGGTCATTAGAACGCTTGTTATCTACTCTGTAAAAAACTAATCGCAAATTATTCGATTTATATGTTTACTTATAGACAATCAATCAATCACCATGTCCGACAAAAGCAATATTTTGTACTTGTTCGATCGTCCCACTGAGCCCATTTTCATCGGAAAAGGCGACGACAATGTGTCATTCGACATACCTCCAGAGTACTGGGTTAGTAAATACTATAGAGTTATCGAATTTTGGTTTGAAAAATGTCTCATAATAATATTATTTATTTGTGTGCCGATAAAAATGATATTTTTCATTAAGTCGGGCGTATTTTGTTATCTTATCATTTTATAATAATATTGTTCGTATAAACCTATTTAGATCGACCGTTACAAGCCGATCGCTTCAGAAATCCAAAACAGATTTTCCGGAGGAAAAACCGTCCCCATTACCAAGTTGAAAAACATCCCCGACCTATCGTTCCCGCTGTCGCTTAGCAGAAACTCGCCGTTTTCGCTTTTCAATCCGTACCACGGCAAGATGGCCGGAAAGCTCATCGAAATTCTTATGGGTAAGTGCTGTACTGAAGTCTAACTAAAATCTTAAGAGCGACAATATCGGTCTTAACGGTAATATTACGTATATTTGAAACAATACGGTTTTTTTTTTTCTAAAACGACAAAAGCGATTAATTGTAGGCCAAAATTAAATGCTCGTGTCAAATACTCGTGGTTTTGTTCATTTACGTCGCCTATTTTGTACGTATTGCAGCCACGAAAAGCTTCGACGAACTCCTGTCGCTGGCCGTTTACATGCGTGACCGGATAAACCCGTACATGTTTATTTACGCGCTTTCCGTAGTCGTCATACACAGGCCGGACACCCGTAACGTGGAGCTGCCCTCTCACGCGGAAATGTTCCCGAGCCTGTACATGGATTCGTCGGTATTCGGCCGTGCCAGAGAAGAGTCGGCCGTGGTGCAGTCCGGCAGCAGGGTAACAACAGCGATTGCGTTATATTATATTTTGATTAGTGGTGGAAAAAATACGGATTTGCCGAAGTCCGAAAATCCGAAATCCGGATTTTTGAAATCCGAAAAATCTCCCTTTAGCCATATAATAATTTTAATCACAGTTACTTACCAGACGAAAATGCGTATAAAAACATAAAAAAATATCCAATAATCGTAATTGTTTTACTGCTTTACAACTATTTAACGTTAGTTGTGCGATGATGTAAAATCACGACACCTCGTTACGCCGTAAATATGTGTCCGTTTGTTCCTACGTTTTTTCCAAATAATTACGAAAACCCGCTTGAAAAATCAAAAAAAAAAAAAAACGACTTCTTTAAAGTACCGACTGGACAATTTTCGGATAATCCGTATTTATATCACATCGATTTTTGATACTGTATAATATTGTTTTTTAGAATACTATCGTTCTTTTTAATAAGGCCGTTAAGGTCATCGTCCTGGTAATAAAACGCTTCCATCTTTCCCGATCCGCCGCTACTGTATTATTCTCGGCTAAACCGAATTTCAATATTCCGTTTCCCAGAAGTTTAATGTACTATAAATATCGATCCTTTGTTTTTTCCTCTCGGGTGTTTACTACGCGTTTTTGTTTTTCCTTTTTGTTTTCCGATCATATCGTGTACATCGCAATATTATACGTTATTATAGACTCCCATCGAAATACCGCACGATTACACAGCCAACAATTTGGACCCCGAGCACAAAATCAGTTATTTCCGCGAAGACATCGGCATCAATCTCCACCATTGGCACTGGCATTTGGTGTACCCGTTCGAGGGTCCGCGCAACATTGTCGACAAGGATCGGCGCGGCGAACTGTTCTATTACATGCATCAACAGGTTATCGCCAGGTGAACAATAATTAATAACAGCCGTTAAACCGCTTTTTCGGTCGCGCTAATAATTTAAAATTGCATTTTTTTTGTTTTTGTTCTATCCTCTCGCGTGTAGATACAACATGGAACGGTTGAGCAACGACATGAACAGAGTGGTCCGATTGACCAACTGGCGCGATCCGATCGAGGAAGGTTACTTCCCGAAATTGGACAACATCTTGGCCAATCGCGTGTGGCCGTCCAGACCCGTCAATTCGAGATTTAGCGTAATACACGAACATACTATATTTCCTTTTCCACACCGTAAACGAATTTCACCAATTCTGTTCGTGGTTTTCTTTTGTCCAACAGAACATCAACAGAGAAGTCGATCAAATATCTTTCGATATCGAAGATTTGGAACGTTGGAGAGACCGGATATTCAACGCCATTCACGCTGGATTTGTTCTCGACGTAATAAATAATAATAACAGAATAATAATTTAACATTGTTAACCGTCCTACATATTGTTTTTCTATCTCGGTTTGGGTTCGGAATTTGTTTTTAAAGGTGTTTCACGGACGCAAATCGCGGGTAGGGGAGGGGGCGGGGCTAAAGGCAAAAAGAAAACTAATGATTTATCGAATCCGAACTTTACACACACAACGTTTCAAAATATTGTGATATTTGTAATTGATTACACGGTCGTTCTTTTTCGCTCGTTATTTTCGCAGCCGGCCGGTAACCAAGTACGATTGACCGAAAACGAAGGAATCGACATACTGGGTAACATCATCGAAGCCAGTATACTGAGCGTGAACCCGTTTTTGTACGGTTCGCTTCACAATAACGGACACAACGCGATTTCCTACATACACGACCCCGACAACAGATACCTGGTGAGTATATTATCACGACCGTCCGTGCATATAGTGTATCTGTGATGTTGAATGTCCGTTCGGTTCTTGTTTGCAGGAAAACTACGGCGTTATGGGCGATTCGGCCACCGCCATGCGCGACCCGATATTCTACCGTTGGCACGCGTACATCGACGATATATTCACCGAGTTCAAATCGACGTTGCCCGGCTACACTGTCCAAAATGTAAATCCCCGTGGACGAATACGTTCACCGTGTCATTAACGAACGACGAATATGATTTTTCGGTTTTTGCACAGTTGAACTTCGACAACGTCAAGGTGCAGAGCGTGGAAATCACGGCCGCCGGGGTACCGCGCAACGAGTTGGCGACATTTTGGCAACAGAGCGACGTCGACCTGTCCAGAGGCTTAGACTTTTTGCCGCGCGGCTCCGTGTTCGCTCGATTCACTCACTTGCAACACGCTCCGTTTAGTTATAAAATTGTCGTTAGTATGCCTACTATTATTATAAGTCCGTGTCGTATGGTTCGCTATTCCACCCCCCCCCAAAAAAAAAAAGAAATCCTCGATGTCGAAAAACCATAACTCGGACGTTGGAAATCCAAACCGTCGGATTTACAATTGGGTGTATTTACAATATTTACGTTACGTATATTTGTTGAATCAAGGTCGAGAACAACGGAAACCAGCGAATCGGAACGATTCGCCTGTTCATCGGGCCGAAGTTTGACGAACGCGGTTTGGGAATGTTGTTCCGCGATCAAAGGAAGCTTTTCGTAGAACTCGACAAATTCAGTTATTCGCGTGAGTATATTTATCCGGGACGGGACCATTGTAATATGTCCACCGTCCAACGGGTGTTTATTAACATTTGTTTTTTTTTCCGCACAGTCAACAGGGGGAAAAACGAAATAATACGCCAGTCTTTACAATCGACGGTGACCATACCGCACGAGGTGACTTACCGGAACTTGGACAGAAACCGGCCGGCCGACAATACGGCGGGTGCGGAAGTGTTCAACTTTTGCGGTTGCGGATGGCCGCAAAACATGTTGATACCCAAAGGGTCCGCCGAAGGGTTCCAGTGTCAGTTGTTCGTCATGGTATCGAACGGCGCAAACGATCGGGTGCGAATATACGAGAAAAACGCTTAATATAAAGCGCGCGTGTTTGGCGGTACAGACGTTTAGTGGTCGATTGGCGATAAACGCTTTTTCCCGCGGCGCGCTGTAAAACCGAATTACTAAAAACAACGGACTCACCGTATCGCGGCGGTAAACAACTCAGGACCGATAACGGGGGGGATTTGGCTTTTCGGCGCCCCGCCGTCCGGACCACAAGCGCACATTTTCCGCTTATATAAATTTTACACCGAATCCCATTAAAATTCGTCCTACTGCGCGTATAAATTCTGGACATAACGCTTTTTGTTTTTTTTTTCTTCCGAAAACGCGCTCTTGGTCCAGCCGGAATGGTTAATTTTTTTTTCGCCAACCTAGAATTTCGGCGTCGAACTTTGTGCAATCGTAATCAACACCTCAATCGATCGCGTTTCATTGCACTGCGCGTACAGGTTTGATCGGTAATAATTATTGCCCGTTTCTAATGCCCGTACCGATTGTCACGCACAGGTGGAGAACTCCCAATCGGACGGACAGACGTGCGACAACGCGTCGAGCTATTGCGGGGTCCGGAACGCCCGTTACCCGGACGCCAGGGCCATGGGCTATCCGTTCGACCGGATACCGCGGGACGGCGTGGCCACTCTTGCCAACTTTTTGACGCCGAACATGACGGTACAGGATGTCCGCATACGGTTTACGAACCGCACTGTGGCGCCCCTGCAGAAAACCCCGGCCGGGACCAAGCAACCGTCCAAGCAGACGACGACCGGAGGCAAAAGAAACTGAAGACGACCCCGCGAAAACGTTCGGTATGTTCGACCGAAACTAATAATAATACGTCCGATTTTAAACGCCGGTTTCCAACGATAAGCCCTGTGAACGACACATAATATTTCCCGTGCGTGTCTACACCAATCCTCCTCCTCCCATTCCAAAGGTTTCGCCACGTAAATATTGCGCGTTATTTCTTCACTCGGAAAAAATCATTAAAAATATCGCGAAACGTTCCCACACCTACGTATTCCAACCACCCCCGGCGATTTAAGTAATATTGCATGCATTGCAGGCGTTTCTCAAACGATGCGCATTTTTCGCCCGGCGATAATTGCTTATTCGAACGATTTCTCTAGATTCCGAATGAATTTTCCCAAATAACGTTTACGAATTCGTTGAAAAACAAGAGGGATCGAATATTTCTCGTTAATAATGTTTCAGCCCCCTCAATATTATTATTTCTGTATACCTATAAGCCGTTTTTTTTTTTTCAGGTTTTGTATGAGTTTGGACGGTTTATTTATGAACTGCACAATCAACACGGATCGCTATTATTACTACGAGCATATTATTATACTATACCTATATCCTATATTTTACGATGTCATAATATTACAAAGACAATTTAATCGATATCATTTTAACACGGACAATTTTTAATAATATTTTGTAATCTACCGATCTATACCGTACATTATGTTATATTATTATTATTAATTAAACAATATTGTATCTATTCGAAGTTTCAACATAGACATTTATTCATTATTAATATAACACAGAGTGTTTTTAATCAACCTATTGTTCTGATAACAACATTGCAAAGTTTAACGTCCGTTGGAAATGTCGTGTAAAATAGATACTATGGAGACATGTAATAAACCGAAATGAGTAACCGTATGTAATTATACTGAAAATTCTAGATTCTGGAATATACACGTCATGTTAAACTCATCCCAAAGTGTTAAAATCCGTAATCAAATTCCAGTTCGTAAATTAAACTGTAATAATTACGTATACACCTATATTCATGTTAAATTTTAATTATGAGTAACGTGTAAATAAATCGAATTAACAGTAGATATTACAGATTATAAATAGTCTAGCTGACAATTAATATTGTACCTAGAAAATAAAATTGGTTAGACTTATTGTGTGGGACCAAATCGTTAACCAACCCTAAAGAGCTAATGTTGATTTGATATGCCTTTGCATATTATTGTCATTTTAAATTTGATTTAAATCGTTTCGAAAATTTATCAAAAAATTAAGTGGAGACTTGCATTTTTCACAAAATTTACCTATAATAACCTTTCATAGACGTGGTGAAAATTTCAAAACATTCCAGCGATTTTCGAGTTGTTTATAAAGGTATTTTTTTTTAAAATTTTATTTGGTATTATAACATGCGGATGAAATTATTTGACTAAATACAAATATAGTAAATAAATATATAAATTAAAAAATTAAAAAAATGAATGAATACGTCACTTGGAATATTATGATAAGTGTATGTTATACGACCGGTTTCGAATTGAAAATTCATCATCAGACTACGAGTCACGTTTTACATTTTGACTTTGATATAACTGATGATGAATTATTAGTTCAAAACCGGTCGTATAATACACTTATCATAATACTCCAGACGACGCATTCATTCATTTGTTTATTTTTTATTCCTATGTGAAAAATTGTTTATTTATATATTTATTTACGAGTATAAACAATTCTAATAATTTTGTTTTTACTTTATTATTTGAAAAAACAGAAATACTTGAACATTATTCACGTGGTTCATTATAAGTTTTACTCAATGGTATAAAAAAAATAAAAGTTAAGCGTGGCCACTGCTGGGTTATACATGCGTATGGAGATGTGAAAACTCATCACTACTGCGAGCAGTGCAAGAATAAAACCCAATAGGAAGGACCTACGTGAAACTTCCGTGGAGGTTAGGTGGGAAGCGTAGTAAAAAAAAGACGTGGGAGAATCAAAAGGTGGACCGAAGTGGACGATTTTGTCATTGAATATCTTGGAGATTGTCCCGCATAAACCTAGATCGTAATAATATAAATCGACGGTGCGAAAAATGAAATTTCGCTGACATAATCCAACCGATTTAATACCACGGACGACTAGAAAATAATTGTTAATATTAGTTTCGAAAAATAATAACAAATTTATAGGTCGACCATGAATTCCAACGGATTTTATTTACAAAGAAAATAAATAGAAAATCCTAATTCGTAGTTCTTTTCTAGCGCGTGTTTTCTATTGTGTTTTTTAATATTTGGAACAGTTCGGTAATTATAGTACACTCTCAATAATGCGCGTATTATGGCTGAGATATCGGTACAGCGAGCGACGGATACTGTACTGGTAATTCCGTACGAGGATGGGAAACCGCCGCCGTATTTCAAGAGGTTAAACTAACCTAACCTAGCCATTATTTTTGCGCGAACAACGATGACAAACGAGATTCTGTGAAAAGGCGATATTTTCGCGTATTTTCATATTTTTCACAAAATGTAAGGGGTGTCCCGTGGCGATATCGACTTTGGTTCTTTAAATAAAAACGTACCGCATGGTTTAACACAAATCGTCAACAGAATGATTTTTCTGAAAATGTCGGCATAATATTATAACTGGAATTTGAACCAGTTATAACGCTTTAAACGCTAAGGACAATGGAGGTCCTTTATGGAGATTGGATACCGACCACCTGGTTTTGAATCGTGCGGTTATCGAAAAACCAATTGTATGCTATTGTCAGCAGTACTTAAAGTAGAATTAACCCGGCAACATTTCGGTCGAATTTCGATTACAATACGTCAAAGTTCTTAGAAAAATCATTCAGTTGACGATTCGCATTTAAAACCAAAGTCGGTTTTCGTTTGAAATACCAAAGTCGGTATTGCCACGTGATACTTTGAAAAAGTTTTGAAAAAGCTAAGCGTCCGAAAATATCGTCTGTTACTAAAACACGTTAAAAAAAAACATATCTATATATAATTATAATTCATGCGTAATTTAACCGTAAAAACTGAGTAAGCGTACCAAAAAGAAAAAAAAAATAATAATCACTCTGTATAAACGTCTCGTGCCCGACACAAGTTTTTTAATCGCTTTCGCGTCCGCAAACTAGTCCGAATCGGAACCGCAACGCCGGTTGGCGGTCGGTCCGGTGACGATTTCATTATAAAGTCGCAACAACGATAGTACAAAGAGTCTGCCGCAGTAACCCGTTACGAGAATATAATATTTAATAATATTCTGTTTTCGAACGGTTAATATTCCGAAACGACCGCAGGTCTCTCGACATTTTCATTACGGTTGTATCGAAACTTTCGACAACACTTTTCGTAGTCTGCGTGGACGGCGGAGGCGGCAGCGTTAACGTCAACAATATTATTATAGCGTAACGTAGTTTTAAACGTATTTCTAATTGATTCCGCCCATCGATCAACGGCGACGAATCGAGGATGTCAATACACCATTTATTGGCCCGTAAATCTTTCCGCTCCCGGGCTGTCGTGTACACCTGCACCTGCAGTGGTTTCGACCTTTTCGGGTCCACGGCTCTTCCGGTTTTTAAAACCAAATTAACGGCTCCCTTATGAATAATGATAAAAATTAAAATTAAAATAAACAAATTTTCCGTATTACTCTGAGTGATATATACTTTATTTACTATAGTCGCGGCTCCCTTGGCAATAAACCACGACGCCCCTAGGAGCCGCGACGCACAGATTGATAAAAACCACTGCGGTGTTTCTGAACGGCCGTGCGCGATAACCGAACGCAATTTCTATAGTTCGATATCTTCCGATTGTCCGTATTTCTTGTGTCCGAGAAATCTTGCTCCGGTCAGAACATGACGAGAGACCTTTTCGGTTGTAATTCCACTCTAGTCGGTACTTTTTTTTTTTGTTTAAAAAAAAAAGGAGATTTTATTTTGAAAATCTCATTAAAATTCGGGAAAATGGGATAAAAAAACTGGTTCGCCGTTGTGCATTGTTGAAAAAGCAAAAATATCGCGCCATCTCCGCTTAGAACCGTACGAATTGAATTCCCCTCTAAATCCGACCTTCCCGACTTCTCTCGCTTACAAAGGCCACCCGTTGTAAGTGCTGTGAAGTTTGTCCGTATAATTTTCGCGAATATTTCCGTTAAAGCTGCCTACATTATTATACTGTGCGGGAATTACGCGACCGTTTTCAAAACTAATACACCGGAAGGGAATTTCGCTCCCGCGCACGCGCCATTCGGCTATATTAGGTACGGGTCGTCGCAAAACAAAGGGGACGCGGGAAAACATCGAAAAGGATCAACGCGAAATAAATAATTACTGCACAACACGCGGTTGGCGCGCGGGCGTCGGAAGAGCGGTTTCCCGCGGTGAAATCGACTGTAATCATATTATTATTGTTACTATTGTTATTATTATCAATATAAATGCGCGTGAGAATCGACGGCACGTGACGGTTTCAATGTGCTCGTCGCCCGAGCCCCGGTGATTCGCTAAATAGAGTCCCCGTACAATATTGTGCGTGTCGGTATTTGTAGAATTTGCGTACGCGGGCTGCGACGATACCCGTCCGTCCCTAGAAAAAAATAAAAACCTCGGGAAATTTACATTAACGAGTCGGCAAACAACAACGGTCGAAATTTAATGTCGGAGGAATTTAAAATTTGTTCAATCGTTATGTTATTACATGGGCAAATTATATTAATACATGGGCATCTCTCCGTCAGATCGTCTATTCGGCAACTTTGCGCGTTATCGGTATATTTGTGGCGATTTTTCGAATTGTCTCCGATTCGACATTTTCCATTCGCATTAAAATCACCACCCTGACGATAATACTTTTCTACTAAAGTATTGCCCGATACCCATTCAATATGAAAGGAATACAGTATTTATGGACTAATATGACAAAACTGTGAGAAACACCCTCTTTCTTACGTTCCTTTGCAGCCAAGAGCCGAAATATTGAAAATTAACCCGGTGGTCGGCCAATAAACAGACGGGTTTTCAAGTCCCATCCGTGGCTCCGTGGACGGTAAATGATATTCGGGCGCATTGAAGTTTGCGCGGATAATGTTTTGTTTATATAATATTATTTTGTTCGTCGTCGGTGAAAAGGAAACCCGCGGCGGTCGAGTTAAAGAGAAGCTATAGATATTCACTCCACAACGCAGGAGAAACCATTCGAAAGTTCGAACTTTAGTGGTAGGCGGACGGTAATATCATTTGAATCGATTCCACGCGCGTGTCTGAGATCCGTGAGTGGGAAATTAAAACAACGAACACGCGATCATATTCGGTTTCCAGGCGTGTACTTACAAAAACACCGTGATTTATTTAACGCGAAATAATGTCACAAAACAATGACATTTTGCGTTCTTCGTCGCAAATATGCCGTTTAATCAAATATTTACTGTTTCTAGTGTCAACAATTAGATCCGAGTGGGATTTCAGTTGCGTGTATTTCACTCGTCAAACGAACAAAATCGAACATAAATGATGTCATAATACTAATATGTTTTTCAAATACTCGAGTGTCAAATAAATCCAAACGGAGGCTTCATTTTTTCGTCAATTTATACGTTTTTTTTTTTACTCAATTCTTGAAAATTAACGTTTTAACATTCGTATAGCCTTACGGGCATTGTCGACAATTTTCACTCTGTTTGTGACTTTGAAAACCGCAAATCCAATTATAAATATTATATTGGTAAAGAATATCTTGAATCGTGGTAACAATCGCTTGTTTCTCACTTTCCCATATCAAACGGCCATTGACAGCAGTCCGATTAAACTTTTGGATTTTAAATTCTATCGAAACATAACATTTTATGCGGGACGAAAACGTATTTTATGAAATAAGTCAGTATAGCTGCCAAAGTATAGTGCGAATCTCTTAAATTACAACCCTGTGAGCATATATATATATATATATATATTTATACCTACGTTTTCGTTTTAAAATCGATCGACACGTGCGTTTGAATATCCGCACTCAGCGTCACGATCATCGAGAAACATTGTCTGCACCTGGGCCCGTATTCTAATGTAGCCGGCGGAGATAAAGAAACCAGATTCACGAGCCACACAATATAATGAAAAATATTTAAGAACGGGGAAAAACGGGCGGTTCTCAAATACCGTAAAAAAGATAAGATATCAAGTGTAATAAAATGTGTAGAATGCGAAACAATACCTTTGTATTACATATATTGTTCACGCTGTTGTATTCAATACATAATAATATTAGATTCAATTTTCAATGCATATCCTTGTTGTGTCCCGCGGTCAAAAATCTACTCTAGTCGGGTCCCGGGTTCTCGCATGTAGTATTGGTAATCTAGTACAGTAATATTAATAATAGTGTTAAAATAGTTCGGAAGTTAATAGAAAAACAAAACACGATATTAAAATTGAAAGGAATGCAAAATGAAAAAGACATCCTAGGATAATGGGGGCGGGTGCAGCCACTGTTATAGGTAATTTAATGTACACCTGCAAGCAACGACAAACCATTTGCTTGCGAAAAAACGGTTCTGAGCGGAGTTCAGTCGATAGTGATACTTTTTCAACAATATATATATATACATATATCTTTCTACCTTAACCGCGTTTTTAGATTCGTAACGGAGCGAGAATGTTTTGGTTTTATTATGATGTTTATTTCATTTTTTATACGGCATTATACGGTCCATGACTATACTATGTTTTTTCAAAAACACACGATTCGGGTTTATTAGGTTTCCGGTAAAATACAATCCGGGAACAAACAATTCATAAAAATACGTTTCGCATGTTTTTCGATTCCAGGTTTTTACGGTCCGTGACTATGCGGTTCACAAATTTTCTTTTTCCGCAGTTCTAAATTCTGTAAAAATATACTTTTATTCCGGAATTATAGAATCCGAGCAAAAACATTCCGAGATTTTACGGCTTCCTCTCACAACCAATGGAACCCGGGACCCAACTCGGATGCAGCATACATTTTGTACGGAATAACAATTGTGCAGTTACAAAAGCTCGCCGCTTTATTATCGTTGGTGATAGTGAAAAATACTGCAAACATTGTGGTCCGCACTACGATTGTGATAGTATCATTATGTTATCTTTACCGCGATAGAGCAAAACACTACCGTGCGCGCGCGACAGTATCCGGTCTAGCGTGACAACGTTGTTCACGCGCCGACGGTACAGAGTACGGCGATATCGACTGTCTGGAGAGCAAATGTCGCGCGACTCAACGGTACTTATACCGAACCGTAAGAGTCTGCGGCGACGCAGTTTGACCAACACCGATACGCGCAGTGCAGCCGCGTAATCCGCGGAAAAAAAAAATCGACCGCGCGGTTCCCGACGAATTAGCGCGAAAACGCAATTGCACGTTAGTAACATAGAAGCGGAACTTTTACCTACGTACACTGTACGCGTACGCAGGTACAGAAGCATCGGCGTGGCGAAGTTTATGGCGTTGTACAATACGGCTGCGGCGGCGGTCGAGCGGATAAGCTTTCTAATGGGTCTGTTAAAAGTTTGCCGATACGAACGCGTAATACACTGTGCACACGTGCACGCGTGTGTGTATACACGTATACATACTTAATAATATCAATACGGACTTTCGAAATAAAAGTAAACCGGCTGCCCGCGAGTACTTCTCGCCGCCGCCGCCCCCCCCCCTGTCAGGTCCCCGTCCTCGCCGCCATCCGCCCCCGTTAAGATACACACACGCGGGCTTTTTCCGGGGACCGCGCGAGAGCAGCTATACCTTTGTACGTCCTACGAAAATAATACGCGCCCGGGCGAACGAAAAAGACAAAAGCCCGCCGCCGGCATAATATTTACATTATTATCAGCTGATAATGTTACACACCTACACGCGCGCACGCACACACACATTGCACGGAAGACCGTTGTTATTGAGACCGCGACGAGTCTGAATCCGCGCGCGAATACCCATACACCCGTGAACCTACTTGCGAACGATTGTTACCGTCACTGCGGCCGAGGGGAGTTGCGCGTCGGGAGGAAAAAAAAAAGGAAATTATCGCGGGGATCTCGTGAACCGCGACGGCCGGCTTCGGAAGACAACAAGTGGCGCTCACGAAGCGAAATCTGGACGGCGTTTTATGAGCGCCGCCGGCTTTACGCGAAACTGATTGCCTGTCCGCGGTTTTCCCGTACACACGCGCGGAGCGGCTGACGTCGAAATTCGGTAAAAAACCGAGGAGCGAATGGAAAATTACCGGCGGCGCCGTTTCGGTTTCGGGACGGGGTCTTTATGAAAGATTCGATTCTTTGGTAAATTAAAAAACGTATATTACCCAAGTCAAATTTCTTTTCAGAAAATACGCTACACCTGAAAATGAGAACAAGATTTTCGGTAGAAAAGTTGTTCACGGGTAAAAATAAAATAGCAAAAATAATAAACAACATTGTAAAACCAATGCGTTAATCGTTTCGCTCAGAATCTAAAATAATATCACTACAGCACAGCTTTCGCTCTGCTGTTATGTGTTATTACATTTGTTACGCTTAATATTTATTTTTAGATATCTAATTTAAGTTTTTGTATAATTATTCGCTAAATACAATAATTTCACGTCTGTTCGTTACACCTCGTTATCGAAAATTTCTGTATAACTCCGTTTTCGGCGATTCGCAGGACGACGCGTTGACGAACCGTAACACAACAAACTGTTGATCGGCAGTCGCGACCGCACGCGACGAGCGTATTACTTGCGATAAAGTTACGACACCGTATTCGCCGACCCTCTCCGCCCTTTTTTTTTTCTCTTTTTTTACAGCTTACAAACTTTTACCTTTTTGTACGGGCACTTACTTTTATTCCCGACAATACGAAGTGGTGGAAGGAGGAAAACGACGGCGGGGGGTATTATACTGCACACGCGTTTACATTTACGTCGCATCGTCTGCGTTCGGCAACCACGCTCGTCCGCCCATGACTTAAGCCTTCGAGTAAACCAATATAAATTACAGTGTGGCGTACATAATAAAAAGTCCTAATTTCGCACCGAGCAATCCTATAAAATATGAACTGGGAATTAATTAAAACGGTATAAAAGTAAAAACGGAGCAGTAAACGCCAAGTTTAAAGGTTTCACATTTGAACGAGACACGATATTGTTATTGTTATTTATTCACGGGCTTTTTTACAAGAGAAAATTGAGTACAATAATTTAGTTTAATTACATTTACACGAGACATATTTTTGCCAAAAAATTATGTATCCTGGTTGCATTAACCTACGAACTAACTCTTTCGAAATCTATTTGACAGAGGAAAGGATGAGCTGATACGCAGAGCAGAAACTCGTCAATTAATCAAAGATAAGATGGACGCAGAATCAATCGTACCGGACGGTACACAGTTAAGAAATTTTAAACCGGTTTCACGCCTACGGTCAGATAGCGAAGAAATATTCAGCCGAATAGAAATACAATCAATGTAATCGTATTCAGAATAAGGTGTTTTCAAAATCGATCCGACAAATTTTTGAAATTTCCTCTTGACCAATTCCAATCTGAAGCATAAGTTCCAGATAACAGATCTGTATTCTAAGATAGGTCAAACCGACTAATAGTACAGAGCCTTAACCGAAATTCGGCGCACAGACCACGGACAGTCATGTTATGAAACTTTCAGCGTTGTACAACGCAAGCGTACGATTGCAGTCACACACGAGTCAAAACGTAATCCGTAATAATTTACTGATTTTCCTCGTCCTACAGTAGACTCACTCCGGAGACGCACTCCGCATCGAAATCCGGACTATGCGACGACGTACGGCACCGAAGTGCCCAAAAACAAACGACTCTATCCTCGGGCCCTGAAATCGACTTGTGTTCGGCTTACGGCGGCTTAACATTGTCACGCGGATTCGGGTGTCCGCCGTGATGACACTACAGCAAATTTCGGCTGACAGAATACGATCGTCGACGGCTTTGTCGCCTCGAGTATAAATTATGATGTATTGAACAAAATTAATTATCGTGCGATCGGTCTTGTCGAGAATTTCGGCCACGTTATCCTGTAATAATAACAACGACGACGACAATATAATAATAACGATAATCCGTTATATTCCGCCCCGGAGGGTGGTGAAACACGAGGCCCTTCGGCTGCGCGCACGGGATGATCAATCCGCAATAAGACGCTCGTTATTATCTAATGTTTTGCGACTTTTTTCAGAATTACAAATTAATTTTCTTCGGACAATCTAAGAAACAAGCAGCTCTAAAACGTTACATTATCGTTGTTTTTTTTTTTTCGTTTTTGCCAGCCACCCTTATTTTTGGTAATGGAATCGCTACCCGCTTTTGATTTTCGCATTTTGTATTCGCAAATCCATACACGGACAGTAGAGTTATTTAGTCTATAGTTTTTACTTCCGTCGACCCGTCGACGAGATAATCCACTTTTAATTACGGGTGGGGGAGAATAATTGTAGTGGAGCGCTACTCAAACGACACGCAAATGGCGCTCCACTACTGTTCCCTCTATACCCGTCATAATCAAAAGCGGAATATCCCGTCAACGGGTGTCAACGGGTGTATCACGGCGGACAAAAACATCATCGGCAATTCGGGAAATTATTTTCAATCGGTACCCGCAGCAGAAAGCCGTTTGAATACCGAAAGTCGAGGGTAGCGCGGTTTTACGCCTAGAAAAATTAGAGCGCAGAGAAATAACGGTAACGTAACATATTAGAGCCGCTTTTTTTCGCGAGTTTAAAAAAAAAAAAATAATAATAAAAAAGCGAATTCCTCCGGAGACGATGCGCGTCTCGCCGACGATTGATCGCCCTCCATATTATACACATAACACGCGTGCACCACCCGGGGCTACCTGTTTACCGTGTGTATTGTGTATAACTCGGATTAATGACTTTATGCGAAATATACGCATGTACGTTTGCGCTATTCAATAATTTAACGTGACGTTTGAAACGGTTAGACGACGACGTGAATCGCATTACTAAGCGCCCCGCGACAACGTAATAAATACTATTCAAAACCGCCGCGGCGGGTCGCACACCCGAGACACACGCGCCGTATCCGCGCCATGCTTTACGTCACACGCGTAATATCATAACGAGGCGGGCGATGACGTCAATACGTTTTCGATCCGGCCGATATTGTCCCGTAGCGCCCCGAACCAAGTCCCCGAAATCCCCGTAAATACCACCGCCCGGATCCGCGTATTTTCATCGCACGCTCCGTCCACTGTCGTCCCGCAAGACTACTCTAACCGCTCTTATCCTCCTCCTCCTCCGTCGCGTCTCTCTAATAATATCGCCGGCACGCCACGGCTCGCGTTTCCCTCGTCTACCCCGCACGCCCGGCGCATATACCCGCCGTCGGTTCTTGGCCGCCTCCTCGGAGAATTATCAATAAGGATTATCCACTAACAATTCCGTATACCTGGAACGAAAGACATCGCGGAGGACCATCGAACGCCCACGGTCGGAGATTCTCCGGCGAAGGAATTACCAAAATAACGTTCTAAAAATAACAATATTTTAGGGATCGTCGAAAAATCGAACACTATACGGTATGTAGCGAAAACTCAGTTTCACGGGCCGCGCTAGAATTCAATAGAGAAAATACTTTTGGGTCGGCCGAGAAAGAAGGTGACTAAGACGTGGTAAACAAAAATGCCAGAGCTTTAAGAGTTGGGTCGAACCGGAAGATTTTGACGATGGTTGAAAGATATATGTTGCGACGCATCGTGGCCTTTATAGGCTCAAGAGACCGAACAGTTACACCGCACATTTATTCGAGACTCGTAAACGACGCGTCTGACGACAGGGAAAAAAAAAACTAGCGCTGGCCGTATAGATTTTATTGTAAGTGGTCTAAGCAATAATATTATACCACACTAAACTTGTAATTATATTGAGACGTTTTGAGGCCACGGTTTTCGTCTAAACCGAGGCCTCGTGGCCTCAGTCGTCCCTTGGCGAGCTGCCGTCATCCCTGTAGCGGTTTTGACATTTCGAAATGCAAACTAAATTACCAATTCGTAGGTAATACGTAATTCGGAATTTGACTCACGGTTTTTTAATATAATATAACGCCCGTGTACCTGATACGCGGTGTACGGCGAGTGTGCATGCGAAGTTGGCAAAACCGCAACGTAAAACTGCTCCAGACTCTATGCGCCACACACTGTTTTTATTGTCGCGGTAAAACCGTTTAACGGATCGTAATATTATTCTAAAATTTTAAGTATAGGTGGTATACGCGTTTGTGGGAAACTCGACACGCCGTCAAAGCCGCACGCCGAAAAGTTAATAATAATAAAAATATACGAAAAAAAAAAAAAAAACGGGACCTTTTCACTCAAAATGGGGTGAATTTTATTACATTACGACTTGCACACGGGTAGCAGCCATATATAAGACGAATAATTCATTCGGGAGTGGCGGGGGGATGGGTGGATTAATTTTTTCTCCGCAATTAAAAATCCGGTCGTCAGTTTTGATACAGAAACGCGACCCACGATTTTGGTTTTATGATTTTATTATTATTATTGTTCTTTTACATATCATATAATATATAATATAATATAAATCGTATACTCATACATAATATGCGCATACATTACGAACGCACAAATCTGCATATTATGTGTCGAGGGACTTAAAATTGGATAACACAAGCCTATATAAAAAGACGTCATAAGATAATGGAGACGGGTACAGCCACGGTAATTTAATGTACGTCTATAAGCAACGATAAACCATTGCTAATGAAAAAACGATTCTGAACGCATTTCAGTTGATAGTGATGCTTTGACAACGCTACAATAATATATACGTCATATTATAGTAAAATAATTAAATAGGAACTATATATTTTCTTTGATACTATTTGTTTAATGTTGTATCGATTTTCCCTGGGTTTTCCCATGTTTTTCTCGGATTATCACGTTTGCCAAGACAACTCCCCAAGACACCTTCCCAGTCAGATTTACTTTCGAAAATAGTGCTTTCATTGTTAATGGGGCAAAATTGGTTGTACAAAAGTTGTATATAGAAAAAAAATAGACCATTATATTTTTTTAATTATACCTACATTTTGTACATTTTTCGTTTTTCCGATGTTTTAACCAGGTTTTTCCAATTTATTATGAAAGATTCTTTGGTAAATTAAAAAACGTTTGCTACACAAGTCAAATTTCTATTCAGAAAATAAGCTATACTTGATACATGGGAGCAAGATTTCTGGTAGAAAAGTTTACACGACAAATCAAGATGTATTTTTCGATTAAAATAGTCGGAACGAATGATAGCTAGGTCTCTAGGTACACTTAAAATTCATTTTTTCCCCTACTTAGGTAAAAAGGGGGAAAAAAGTGCAATAAACTTCAAAACCCGGGTTTGAAGAACCCGTGACCCCCAGTACTCATGACCATTCGACTAAAATATAATATGTATAATAAGTCAGACAATATAGAGTAATTTAACATAAACATGCAATATCTGCATATTATATGAATTTAAAAAAGCTATAATTTTGAAACTTATTCAGTCCGCTCGATTCCAACCATCCCTCTTAAATCAACAATAAATATATGATCGAAAAAAAAATTAAAAATTAGATTTGTTCCACATAATTTTTTACTCAAACAATTTTCGTCAAAATTCCTTTATAAAAATAAACACTACATTAAACTCATTTTTTTTTTTTATCACAAAGTAAGACTTAATAAATCTCCTGTTAATTTTTCAAGCATTTCTGTTAAGTCTAACAATTTTACCACAGAGTACCTATCAAATAAAAATTACGCACAAAACTCACAAAATTTAAATTTCTATAAATAGCTCAAAAATTTGTTGACAATTTTGCTTCGCCTAGAAAAGGCAGATAAAAGTTTTCTGTCCAAATTCCAAATTTCTACGAATATTTTTAACTGACTTAAAACAAATAACAAAACTAATAAAATAATAAAACCATTAATTTCGTACATTTCCCATTTTTCTTACGGTTTATTCTGGTTTTACCCAGATATCATGAAAACCGCTGGGAAAAATCAAAAAATGACCACCTAAAAGTACCAAATAGACAATATTTCTGTAGATAGCATAAAATAAAACAAAAAAAATAAACTTCTTAGTAAAACCATTACATTCTTCGTTCCACTCAGAAACTAAAATAATACGCGTGCATATAAAGAAAATAAATATGCGGGCCGGTCTCGAATGGCACGTTATCTTTTCCTTCTCGATAGTCTTTATTTAAAGTTAAAAAGTAAGCCATGCGAGGAGTCCGAGTGTCGTGTTTCGGGTCTCGGTTGAAAAAATAAAATAACGAATTAAACTCTGTTGGGTATTCCCTCTGTACTTTTTAGATTTATGACGAAAATCGTCGAGTATTAATGCGTACCCTACATGCATTCAAAATCTATATAGTTGTGTTGTATCGAAAATTAAAAAATGGCAATTACAAAATATTTTACGCTATTGCTGGACGTTACTGTACGAAACCGGCAATCTTTGATTGTATTCACCAATTTCAGTGAAATGGATTACTGCTATTTATTTTCTGAATTTCAGCCGAGGTATATCTGCCTCGTAAATTATGGAAATACTAAAATATGCTTAGAAATAAGTTCAAAAATCCCGAAATATACAAAATAAAATTTGCTATTATATCTCGAACAATAAAAAATCAGCCAGAAACAGAGACTAGGATAAAATTTCCAAAAAATTCTTTGCGAAATAATAAATAACCGAACACTACAAATACTACAAGTCCCAACATTAAATTCTATGATAATAATGTACAATACTGCGTCATATACTACAATATATTTTATTATACTTATTCTCGAAATAAAAAAAAAAAAAGTTGAAATTTTATCGAATATGTAGGTAAGTGTAGGCAAGGAGCAATGGCGCCGAAGTGTTTAAAATATACTATGATATCGTACATCATGGGACCTTAGAATTTTTTTTTCAATTTAACAAATTTCGAATCAAAGCATTCACATAATTCAATGTGTAAACATTTTTTTAACAACCTCTTGGGGGGCCCCCGCAATTTAAAAAAATCTATTATGATCTATGTCATAGACAAATTATGCATTATTTGTAAGAGAGGTGGGGATGAGGAGGAGGTTGATATGAAACTGCCCAAATGCACATCCTTGATGCACTATAGCCGTGAGTATTCTTAATTTTATGTCCCCCGGCTTAATTTGGAGAGTCTGTAGGGGGTGTCGAAAGCTAAAAAAGTAAAAATCACCTTCCACCCGCAACAGCATTAAATTCAAATAACTGTGACTAAAACAATAATTATAGTGCAATATTCCCGCGTGTAAGATTCGACAAAATTATACGTTTACCTGTACAAATAACTGTCCAATAATTTTGGACGACTTCAAAATATCACGTATACAATACTCTATACTATTTTCTTAGTACTTATCAGTATCTTAGCCGAAGACCAAAGCGAAAAAACGAACATTTATCAAACGAGATCGGGTACTATTGAAGTGGCTAATCACAACTCGCAAATCGGACAGTGTTTTACGCGCGTAAAAACAAACTTTTAGACGTTTTGCGAGATAACCTCCTCCTAGTGGCAACCGTATCGTGTAAATGTGTAAATACTGTAATCATTGCAGGATACTTTATTCCGTTCCCCGTCACCCCGGAGACCCGTGGCCGAGTCCGTTATCCGAATGATCGTCGGAAGCAGAAAGTATCATATATATATATATATATGTATATAATTATATTGTATAAAATTACATTAATGATTTTGAGCGAACGATAGATATCGTTTGTGCGCGCTAAAACCAGTGACTGCGGCTGTAGCTAAGTGAAGTGTGATGTACAGTTTTGAACCTTTTATCCCGCGGTAATCTCGTTAGATTTTCTGCGCACACGCGTGTATACGTGTACACGGTTTTCATATATTATATAATATGATCGCGACACGTGGCTCTCAGCATGTATAATACTTATACAATATATACAATATACTTTTTTCCTGTAAATTTCCGTCTAAGTGGTTTCTGACTTAATTATAATGATATACAAAATAGAAATTTTGATACGTGCATTAGCGAGCGCATCGTATGCAATCTAGTGCCGGTACGACTTTTTTTTTTCTCTGCCGTAGGGTTTTAATTCGTTTTTTACGTTCATTTAAATTCTATAATGGGATTCGTTGTACGCGAACAGCCTTCGCTGTGCCCATCTAGCCGATGCGTATATATAGACAGACAATGCCTTTGATGCAATTTTCTATATACTTGGGTAAATGAATATAAAAAAAAAAATAAAAAAATCTGTTAGAATCTATAACAGAATTAAATTAGAAAAATCAACGAGGACAATTAATTTAGAAAAAAGATGTCCTAGGATAATAGAAAAGTGTACAGCCACTGTTATAGGTAATTTAATGTATATCTGTGAGCAATGATTTATCATTGCTAACGAAAACACGATTATGAGCGCAGTTCAGTTGATAAAGATGCTGTATCATATCTTGGTAAAACAATTAAATAGGCATTATATATTTTCTTGAATAATATTTCTTTAATAATGAACCGGTTTTTCCGTTTTTCCTGCGTATTTCCCAGTTTTTTCGTGTTTTTTTCTTGGTTTCTCACATTTGCAGCGAAAACTCCTGGGAAAATCGAAAATTTAACACCTTAAAGTACCTTCCTGATCAGATTCCCTTTTTGAAAAACTGCTATCGTTTAAAATCGGAGCAGAATTACTGGTAGAAAAGTTTGTACAAGTTCAGGAGTATTTTTCGATTAAAACAATTCGAGGGAGCGATAGCTAAACTCTAGGTATTCCGAAAATGCATTTGTTTTTTCCCTGTTTAGATAATAGGGAAAAAATAAGTGCAAACATTTTTTTTTCAAAACACAGGCTTGAACTCCTCTTAGAAAGATAATAGGTAAGTATAATCATTCGGCTAAGACAATTATTAAAGAGTACACAATATAAAATTATTTAACTTAACATTTTTACTACAATATAAGACTTTCATGAACATCCCGTTAAATGTTCAAGCATTTCTGTTCAAGTCTTACAATTTTACAACAGAATACCTACCGAATAAATATTACGTACAAAACTCTCAACATTAAAATGTCTATAAATACCTCAGATTTTTTGAAAATTTATAGAGAAGCTATAAAAGCATTATTTTCATAAAGTTCCCATTTTTCCTATATTTTATCCTGGTTTTTTCTAGATATTATAACCACCACTTAGAAAAATCAAAAAATGATCTTCTAAAAGTACCATCTGGACAATATTCCCTTTCAGAAATGATTCCAGGCGTATATATCTGAGCAAGTTTTCTTGTAAAATATTTGTACACAGTATAAAAAAAATAAAAAGATAAAGAAAAAAAATCTTAGTAACATCTTAAAACATCTTAGTAAAACCAATACATTCTTAGCTGCAGGCAGAATCTACAAAAAACCCATATATTATCACGTACATCTATTCCGTTGGATATTAAGGCTATTGCGTGTAATTTATTTAATGTACTAAAAAAAAGTTGGGAAGTTATAAGATACATACAATTGTTTAATTTATATCTGTACAATCAACGATAGTGATAACGATTGCTAACGAATCATAAAATACGATTTTGAACAAAGAGCAATTTTAAATGCCGTGAATTTTACGAACATGTTATATTTATACGCTCATAAAAAAAATACTACAAGATAATGGTCAACTTTTCATTTTATTTTTACCACCACTAAAATCAGTCAAAACAATATTACCCGTAAAATACCTACCATATTAAAATTAAACAAAGTTTTGAAAATTTCAATTGCTTACGAATAGCTTGAAAATCACCAGAATATATTTCGTCTAGAAAAGGCTAATACAAGTATTCTGTGATCATTTCATTTATTCATGATTATTTTTAACCGAATCACAACATAAAATTAAAATGAATGGAACCGTTATTTTTCGTCGAACAATTTCCGAGTTTTGTCCAATTATGAAAAAATACCTGGAATATCAAAAAATTAATAAAAATACTTTCTAATAGTTTCTAATAAATGTTGTAAGTTTACTTTTAGAAAAGATGCCTAACTCGAATCCCGATGAGAGGGTTCTGGTGTAAATGCCAAATCGAAAAAAAATTATAATAAGAAAATCGTTGACGTTGTAAATTTATCAGTTTTTTACGGCTTTATCCAATTATTCCGAACACTGCTTGGAAAATCAAAAAAAAAAATGACATGATTCAAACCTCAACACGAAATGTGTCTCGGCATTTTTCGATTGGAGCAAGATTTCTGGTAAAAAAAGTGATTTACAGATAGGAATAAACCTATAATAACGATGCGGTTTAAAAAGTGTTTGAAAAAAAAAAAAAAAATCACAAACAATCGTTTTATCAAAATGATATTACGCGATCCTTATGATCCCTGCGATATTCATTGATGTCGAATTTGATTTACGAGAGATTAATAACTATTGACGTCAGCTCCGGCGGCGCCTACATAACGCGAAAAACTCGTGTACGTCCTACAGGTGGACCGTGCGGGAAAATCGAGTTGAATTGAATTCGTAATATCGTGATGATAAACTGCAGCGGCGGTCCAATAAATATCTGTTGTAATTAATTTTATAACCGCCGATAAAAAAAAAAAAAAAAAAAAACTGAAAATACTTTATTCGCTCGTTTTCATGTACACTATATACTTGTGTAATTATTATAATAATTTAGCGCGGACCAATAATATCGCAACCGCATTATTGTGTGCGAGCGTAACATTGAAAATTATTGTTGCGCTTTCATAATTTCCGACTGTATGAATGTACGTTGAAATGTACGTTTTACACGGTTATAATATTTTAACGATTTTTCGTAATTAAACGGCACGGAAATTATCCGAAATCGCGTATAGGCTTTTCCATAATTGTACATTTTGTATGCATAGCAGTTTCTGTTATTGCAGACCGAGAACGACAAAAACAAAGCGTTCTATATTGTCATCGGATCGGGGTTTTTTTTTTTACAGTTGAGAACGATAAATTTGAAAGATTCCAAAACCAGAACAGAGCGTTTATAGTGGTACACGGATAGGCAAGCAGTACAAAACTAAAAGGTATAATATAATATTCATACGTATATACCGGTATAGGTACCTAATATTGTTCTAATATGAATACAGTAAATAATGTAAAAAATAATAAAATAAAATTAGTCCGCGTGTTATTGTTATGAAATCCCCGTGGGAAATTAAAAAATGACTTCCAACCAGATAACAAATGCAACAAAAAAAAAAAATAGAAAAAAAAAAGGTGTTTGTAATTATTTTGATTGGGGCAGACAATTTGCTCACACACACACACACACAAACACACAAACAATAAAATGATAAAAAGCACACATCATAGTAAAACCAATACATACATCGTACCGCTCAGAATCAAAAAAAAACATCAGATTTCCGCGTGTTGAGATGATGTTGATTTTTTTTTTAACAATTCGTATTTATAGAATGATTTATAAGAACTCTAGAGTGTTGAATAAAAAATTAAGTAATTACGTAAAACTGTTAGTATGTGGCTTATCTGCGGCATATCCGCCGACAAAATTTCAGTACGTAGTCTTAGTTTTCACGAACGAATTATTAACAATCATTTGACGCTTTTAACATCGAAAACGATAATTTGCTAGTATTTCAATATATTTAACAACGATCTGCTTTTCGACGAGTAAAATAAAAAAATTTCGTTGATCCGCATTAGACAACGAACGACTTTGAATATATCATATACCGCAGGAAAAGCCGCCGTGCACGCTATAACCCATAGTTACCATAAACCTCTCAAGAGTAATTAGGTCGGTCGGATTTGTTTATACAAAAATAAATCACAAAACCGACATGAGATTGTGCACTGAAGGAACCACAGGAGTGCGACGCACTCCATCATCCAAACAAAGTTAGGTATACAGTACCGCGACTTATTATTCCCGTACAGGCAATAAAACACCATTATTAATTAAATGTAATCGATTCGCGCGAAATCGAATAAAAATTGTATACCAAATGCAGCGTTACAGTAACATGTACTATACGCGGTTGTCAGGACGTATTAATTCAACTTGATCGTGTTTATATAAATTACTTTACTTGTTTTTTCTGCCTCTCCAACCACGTCTACGTAGCACTGCATGGAACTCCCGTGGTATTTTACCTCGTTTCTGTTATGTTAAATAATTCAAATGTTTATGGAAAATAATGACAATAGCGTGTGTTCCGTATTTTTTTTTCGCAGTTAGCTACGTAGGCGTGAATATTATTTTAAACCGACTGAAATATCAAAATATAATAATAATAATATTTTATCCTCGGTTGCGTGGTTTTTAATTCAGAATTAAAATAGTCCGAGGGAACGACGGCTTGGGTCTCTAGGTATATCCAAAATGCATTTGGTTTTTCCTTGGTTAGGTAAAAGGGAAAAAAAATGCAAACGTTTTTTTTTCGACCCAATGGTATGAACTCGGAACTCTTTGGATGATAATAGGCATAAATATCTATTAGATCATGACAAATATGCTTTAAGAAAGACAATATAGATTTATTTTATTTAAAAACTAATATCCATATAATATATAATTAAAGAGTACACAATATAAAATTATTCAACTTAACATGTAATATCCGCATAATATTAATATTAACTTCAAAAACCTATAATTTCGAAACTTATCAGTCCGCTAAATTCTGACCTCACTATCATTCGTAAATTGGCAATGTACATATTTTCAAAAAAAAAAAAAAAAAGATAAATGATATTTGTTTTACATAATTTTTTACTCAAATGTTTTTCGTCAAAATTTGATATTGAAATTTCCTTATAAAAAAATTCTACATTAAATAAACTCTATTTCTTTTTAACTACAACATAAGACTTTTCATGAACTTCCTGTTTATTTTTCAACATTTCTGTTCAAGTCTTACGATTTTACCACAGAGTATCTACTGAATAAATATTACGTACAAAACTCTCAACATTAAAATGTCTATAAATACCACAAACTTTTTGAAAATTTTACCACGTCTAGGAAAGACAAATATGAGTTTTCTGTACAAATTTCAAGTTTCTACAAATATTTTTAACTGAATTACAACAAATAACAAAACTGAAAAATAATAAGAGCATTATTTTCGTAAATTTCCAGTTTTTCTTTCGTTTTATCTTGATTGTTCCCAAATATTATGGCAACCACTTAGAAAATCAAAAGATTATCTTCTAAAAGTACCATCTGGACAACGTTTCCTTTCAGAAATGGTTCCACGCGTATATATCTGAGCGAGATATCTGGTAGAATTTTCGTGCACAGTATAAAAAAAGAAGAAAAAAAAACACCTTAGTAAAACCAATACATTTTTCGCTATACTCAGAATCTAAAAGAATTTGAAATTGCTTGTAATGAAGGTCCAAACTGAAAAGAAATATGAATGGATAAAGAAAATGACGGAAGATCGAGTGCAGTAAGATTGGGCGGTCCTTAGAGGCCTAGAGACTTGCAGAGAAGGAGAAAAATGATTGTCTATTGAAAAAAAAAAAAAATCTTCGGATACAGGCAACTACTATAGAAATCGGATAAAACGATAGAAAAATAACAAATGACAGTGGTATATTAAACGTGTACGCGTAATTTTCAACTGAATATAGTGTAGTTACGCCACCAGCGTTTCGCGCGTTGGTTCAATGCGTCATAGATTTGGAAAGTTAGTGTATAATAACTTCAGGGAAAACAAAATGGACAAAAAGATAGTATAGGTTAGTAGGTATACCACTCACGGAAGGTTTCCTGCAAATTCGATATTCTCGAGCGAACACCGAACATATTAAATTTGTTTATGTGTACCTATATATGAGTAAAAATAGTAAAAAAAAACCGGTGGATTGAGATTGTAATATATATATATATATATATAGACCATACATTTTTATTGTAGAGTTAGGATGCATGTATAATATAAGCGAGCGTTTTGAAATTTAAATTTATACTATTCCCATATACGCGTACGAGAATAGTTTTTATTGTACACCGCCTTGTAAATAGTAAAATTTAATTTCGCGAAATTCCCATTCCAATACAGTGTCAATAATATAGAAATAGAGAATTTTACCGTACAGCGAAAACGAAAATAGCCCTTTTTACAGAAAAAAAAAAAATTAATAAATAAATATCATTGTTTATAAAATTAAAACTGTTGTATTAATATGTGTGCGGTTAGAAATGTATGGACACGCAGAGCGTTTATTGAGTTTGTGCGATGAATTGCGCAGCGATGAATCACCGCGAACTAAAAACAATTCTGAAACGGAGCAGCGTATGGTTTTCTCCCGGTTACCGGGGCGACCGAGAAATGTCTAAAAAAAAAAAAAAAAAAAAAAAAAACTGCCGCATTAGACGGTTATTGACGATCCGCCGGGAGTCCCGGTGCCACAAGGGCGCGGGACGAACTGTCGAAACCGTTGAGAAATGTTTTACGACGGCGCCGACCGCGGCGGTCTCGCGTCTTTCGAGGCGCAGCGTGAAAAACCCGAAGGCGCGAACCGCGAGATCGTGTTTTCCGACGAACGGAATAAAACGAACCGCGCACATATCTCCGCAGAGCCGCACGGTGCCGCGGCCTACTCCGTCGCGTTTGCCGTACCGGAGTCTGCAACGGATACGCGTGCGTTTCGCCCGGGAGCGAAATTATTCGATATGCGTAAATAAATAATGCGTCTAACCGGGTACGGAAAAAACGTAATAAACGATGTTATCTCGCGGAAGAGCCGTATCGGCCATCGGTGACCGCGGCAATGACGGAATAGGGTGGGGGGGAGGAGGTGGGTTCAAACGAACGCGTTAAGCGCGTATAACGGTAAACACGCGTGAAACGCATGAATATTTAAAAAAAAAAAAAAAACACGAGACGTCGTAACGCGATACGTGGCGGTCTTGAATTTGCGAATAATTTGCGAATACGTATTTATTTTGAAATGTTAAAAACGTACGTATTTATTTTGAAATGTTAAAAACGACGACAAAACAAAGAAAAAAAAAAAAACAACAACAACAACACGGCTATAACAATGTTATTACGCGTGACTCGCGAGCGCGTCCACCGCGATGACGATTTCAATAAATTATTGCGCGCCGCGCGATTATGTTTCAAGACGCGTGCGATAATTGCGCATTACACAATGTTATGTCCCGGGGGCCGAAACGGTATATTTAAACGACAGGAAAAAACACAAAAATTATGCTGTTTTTAACACGAATATAACGTGCAATATGTATACATTAAAAAACCACTGTACGCTGTTCAAGAAAGAAAGAAAAAAATACTAAAGTCATAACAAATATTACGGTATCGCCGATGTATGACAATATCGTGGGGGGACTGAGACAGACCGTAGGGAGTCTTATATATAAACAATGCGGTTGGTCAACTCGGTTTATACCGTTATTGGATAAATTATGTTCAATATTGTCCGTGTAACGTATTCGCGGACAATGCGGTCTAGAGGTTTTCAATATACAATGGCAACAGGACGAAATTATTATTCTATAACGTTATGTTATAACACGCGCGGTAAATTATTCAGACGGAAAACGGTATTGTTTTTTTTTTTTTTATGAGAAATAATGTTATTTCGATAATCAGAATGCTTTATGCTCTCTCTCTCTCTCTCTCTCTCTCTTATATTGTAATAATGCAATCAGTGAGCATATTAATTGGTTAAAACGTTAATTTTCGTTTTAACTTTTCGACTCGACGAGTTAATTATTATCATCGTTAACTAATTAGTTTGACAAATTTAAGTTTCCGTTGTATAGACTTGACTTCAACAATTAGTTTACAACCAGACATCCAGTTAGCGAGTTAAATAATATTTGTCGAACTTCGAAGTGGGTACTACAATAATGCAAAATTATATTATATTGTCAATATTACAGTTTACTGCGATGGTTTAATTTAGTTTATTTTTATATAAATGGAAAATTGTTTAATATATACATATTAATTAATATCGAATGCACTCGAATTTGAAGAAAACACTTCTTTAACGGAGTTATGCTGACATATATTTGTATTTTAAGTTTTGAACAGAAACTTTCTCTGTTAATAATTTAACACGACATTGGTCGGGTTATTTATTTTCATAATTTCGGTGTGCAACGTATTAGGCTCTTCTCTAGGGGTGAACCGTAACGCGTCACGTGGCTATAAAACGTAAAATGACAAGTGCACCTGCAAAAATACAAAATCTACTGGGGCGCGTACGGGTAATGCATATAACCATAAGACGGGTCTACTGATATAACATTGTCTACGGGTACGTTCGTTTAACATTCAATAATGATGATAACAATACAATTGTATACAGTAAAACTACGAAGAAGTAAAATATTTGACGGTGATCATATAATATTGCAATATTGTATGTTATTAATTCGACAAAATAATGCGTGGTTCTTTAATTATTGTAATATTCGATTATATTGAGCCCGGTTTTCGCGCGGCCGAACGTGTATAATTCATTTGCCCGCGAATATTCGACATGATTTTTTTTTCTTTCTTTATAGTCTTTGGGTTTTAAACGGTGAAAACCGACCCGAAAAACTGCATTTTTAACAATCACCTGTTGAAATTTCGAAAACGAAAATTGCATCCCCCACACTAGTATGTGATCTAGGCGATTGAGCATTCGCATATATGTATATTCCAAAATATTCGACACCCATTGAGTTTCCAACATCAATAGAATTTTATTTTCAACGTTTTATGATAAAAGTACAACGGGTCGTGAACAAAATGTTATTTTATACGCGAGATTTAAATTTTCGTTATTGCTGTTAGTCATACAATCGCCACGTTAATTCCAAAATTATCATGGATATTCGATATTTATATTGTTTATTATTATACAGACGGCTTTTGATCGTCTGAACCGCAGTTTCCCGATGAAGAATGAAAACGCGACTTTAACGGATGTTTAAAAACATCATAGACATGTTCGTAGAACGCTGGTATATCTAATATTATTATATTATAATTCAATTTTGACGAAGAGAACATTACACCGCAATTGTTAATTACGCGCCAGCACTGCAGACGTCCCTACGAGCCGCACAGTGAATTTGCACAAAAACATAAATTCTCTCAAAGTAATGGAATTTGAGCGTTATTAGTTTAAATTAATGGATTATTAAATTTTGTGCGCGGCGGCAGTGCAAAAATAGTTTACCGTGAAATTTAATACCGCCGAGAAATAACGGTATTTAAAAACAACAATGATTAAGTAAATAATAATCATAAACGTCTAAGAGACAATATTGATATTCCAGTACGGCTACAGACATAATTAAGTTGGGAAAAAAAAATACTTATAAGCAGGGGTAAGCGAAGACAATAGTTTGGTCGCGTAATGCGCAGAAATGTCGAGAGAGAAATGGCTAGAGCGGTGCTGGAATGGAACACTTAAAGGGAAGAGACCTCGGCGTTGTTTGCACAGAAATAGATGGCTGGATGTATGGCGGAAGAAGACCTCAAAAGATTAGGCGTACAGTAGGGGAAGATGTTAGTTTAGGGCAAAAAGAAGTGGAGGTGAAAAAAACCACCGATGTACTTACACAGCTAATATTCCTGACCATAGGACAATTCGCTGTGGTATTAAAACTAACAGTGCTGCGCAGTTATCCACGTTGTACGCAAATCGTATATGCCGTAGTAAATACCTCTGTTAGACGGATACAGTGTACACGCGGGTGTACCACGTCCTCTTAAAAAGCACTAAACGCCAGCACTCGGAAGAACAACAAGAAGAAAACGAAAGTGCAGTATTTATATTCTCGTTGAATTCGATGAATTCCATTGAGAATTTGATTGAAATGGACAATAATATACTTGGAAAGCATAAACATTCGGTTTAAAGTATACACCAATAGTTTTCGGCCGCGTTTAAAATGAACTATGAAAACCGCGCACGGTCTGCAATGTAGAAAATTGTTTTTAACCGCAAAAAATGTTTGTAGGCACGTTTCAATATCATTATAGTTGTGTATTGCGAGCGTATCGTAAATGTCGAGAAAAGTATTCTCTTTTTGAACTCGGGTTGATATTCGAAAATCCAAGCGGATCGATGTTATAGTTATTATTTATTTACGGTACAGAGAAGGTAATAGGTATATATATATATGTATTTAAATATACGAAATCGGGGTAAAATTTTGACTCGTTTAATACGGTTTCAGATTATGTTTAATGTTGTTCGAGGTTAAACAAAACGCGACGGTTCCGTTTCGAACAGCCAATATTAATTTACAGTAGTTTGTATTAATATTCCTGAATAACTTGAATTTCGGAAGTGGCTGAATATACGATATAGTAAAAACGAACGAAACAAACATAGGCGAATATTGTAGTATTGTTAGTATAGCACTATAGTTCCAGAAATAATGCGCCGCACATCATGACTTCGAAATATTATTATTATTTTACTCGCGTTTCGATTTATAGAACGTTACGTTATTTGTCTATGGAAAAAAACGAAATTTGGCGACCGAAGACAATGTTTATAGTAGACAACGAATAAATAACCGAAAAAAAAAAACCCGATACCGAGATTGGGTTTGGAACACACTACGTTCGAATACCGCAGCGGTTCGCCTCGCCGAACGATTGTGGGTTATTGTCGTATTGCGTCCGAATAAAAAATAATATTCCGGGCGAAACTCTTAATAAAAACAAAATAAAAAAAAGCCAACGTATTATGGGGCCAGCGATATATTATTTCAGTGTTCATTTGCGTTGAGGGGGGGGGGAAGAAGAAAAACCCCGAGTTTTATAAAAACACAACAACAATAATCGAAGTTCAATCCGCTACCCCGTTGTGTAATTTAATTCCTGCGCGCGAAACTTTCCGGGGTAACGTATACGTGGTATCCCGCGCTCACTGTCTGAATGTGTGCTTTTTGAGAAATAAAAGCGCGTAACTTCATTATTCAAGTAATATCGCTGTGCAATAGCTCTTCGAAATGTAAAAATTAAATTAACAGCGTATAGGTATTTGAATTTCCGTAACGTTACGCGGGGGTAAATTTCAAAATCGAAAATTAAAAACCGAGAATTTTTCGAAAAACCAAAAAAAAAAAAAAACCAATATTGTTGCGATACCATAATAGTTCACTCTGCCGAATTGTCTGTGCGTGCGCGTGTGTTGTTGTTTTTTTTTTTTTTTTTTAATCTTGTCAATTGCGCACGTTATTATTCCCGACCGCCGCGGACGATAGAACAATAACGAATTCCGGTTTAGAATACGTCCCGTCCGTTTTTCTGTTTAAACGGTTTAAAATAAATCGTTAAGGATAATTAAGTGATGCCGTTTATAACCGCGTTCGTTAAAAACATTATCGTTTAATTCAACGTTAATTCAATTTAAAACCGACTACGCGGGGTTTATACGCTAACAACGGAATAGCTCGAATAGCAGGTAGTAATAATAATAATAACAATAATTGCGGTTCGCGTAAAACGGGTATTGACATGGCATTCGGTTATAAAACGTAAGAATTCATCAAAAAATAAAAGGGTAGCCGTATAATATATAATCCGAGTTTTCAGTCGGTATATATATATATATATATATATAAAAAAAAAAAATCTATATATATATATATATTCATACCTGCTTACTCTTAGTAATTTATACATTTATCAACTTGTAAAAGTCTCGAAAGAAAATAAGTATTTTTTTTTTTTTTTTTACTGCGGGAATTTATTAATTTTAATACCCCTTAGATTAAATTAAATGCATCGTGCATTTAGTATTGTATTAATAATAACGAACAAAAAAAACGAATGCACAAATAATGTGCAAAGAGCGTACTTACACTACGTACCGCTTGATTCGTATCTATAAGTACATACATTTTTTTGAAATATCGCATTTATTACACGATCACGCAATAATAGCATTACCTATACAACAATAATATTACTATATATAAAATGCGTATATTCACTACCTCTATATAATAGGTACCGACCTATGTACTCGAAAAAATACGGAATAGTTATTTGTCACGTTTAAATTAACAATTTTCGTACGTACACGAATCGGAAGTTTATACTTTTGCTTGCCTAGTCCTCCCGGACCCCCTAAAAAAACAAACATGAATGAGTTTATACCGTATCGGTGAAACGTACAAAACACTGCGTATTGCTGCATTTTTATCGGCGTTTAACATCTTCTCGTCGGTGTTTTTAGACCTTTACGGGTCGCGTTAGGCATTTTCAACAAACAAAACACTGCAGGATTAATAAGACGGAGATACGCAAAGGTTTTCGTTTCGAAGCGATGATCCCTGCGGTGGTTTTTCGTAACTGGCCGGGCGGTTTTTACGAGACACGGCCCATAAAGTCAATTATTTCGCCCGTTTTCGGGTTGTACGTCAATTATTTTGCAAAGTATTTCAATCCTGCACGTTGAACATGACGACCGAAATGAGCGGACGTTTTTAGGTTTTTATATGTAGAAAATATTACGAAACGCGAATGGTAATAAAAGTCCTATTTGAACTGATGTTTATGTCGTTGTTGATTTTTCACGATAAAAAGCTTAAGCCAATACGTTTTCATATAACAAGTGTCAAAATGACAACGGACAAAATATATATAAGTCTTAATGCTCGAGTGTGTCTTAAAATCATTGGCAATAAATGGCACGTAAGTATACGAACAAAATATAATCGATTAAATTAATACTAATAACGCGAATTGCCCGAAAAAAAAAAAAAAAAAAAAACCATCCAACTATTTGTACACCAAACTAAATTGTAAAATATATTGAAAAAAAAAACCGCGTCAGCTCGTGTTAAAACTATTAAAACAATATGGTAAATACTCGTCCGTTTCATTCGAATAGTATACATATTATTATAATACAACGTTATAGCGACGGACGGTAGTAAAATTGGCAGTTCCGGAGCGGTGGGAAGGGGGTGTATAAGGGTGCGGGAGGGTAGTGGGAAGAGGTGTTCTTGTGTGTGTGTGTGTGTGCTCGGATGATTTATTGTTTTTTAAATGAGCCATGTGGGTTCACGCGAAACGCCTTTAAAACGCGCGTCTGAAAGGATTCCGGTTTTTGGCGTTTTAAATAATATTTTACTCGTTCATCGATCACTGCTATTGCGCGAACGGAAACAAAACTGACAAGAACTTTTTTTTCTTGCGCGAACGGAAACAAAACTGACAAGAACTTTTTTTTTTTTAAAGTCAACGATGGCGTTTTGTACGCAGACATTTTCAGAGTAGGAATTCGTCGTTGTCGTCGTCGTCCGGGAGGGAGCATACGATTATTATAGTTCGGTCTGTCAATTCGCGTCGGTTAGTCGAACGATATTTTCTCGAGACTTTGCAAAGCGGAAAATTCCCGGCAGAATAATTTCATATCGGGCGATTTCCATATCTCGGATGTGTGCAACAGTATACAGGCCCCGCGCGATTAATCTAATGATAGAGCCGACGTAAAGTATCGATGATTTAAAAGAAGAAAAATAGTCGATTAATTGGATAATCGATAGCTACTATCGCTTAAGCGGGTATTTCGAAAGTATCGATATTCGATCGTATACTGTAGACACGGTTAGGTTAAGATAACGTTATATTTTTACATATTTTGCTTAATTATTATTTTAACGCTGAACATCTTTAATTGCGGCAGTGTATATACGCACAATATTTATTTAGTTTTCTTTTTAGTATTCTTAATTATGAGGAAACCCCTAGAAAAAAACGTCAGGAAAATGTGTAACTGTTAATGCTTCTGTTTTATTCTATTTTGTTTATTCAATGAAAAATAATCGTAGAGGTTAGAAATTCCACTGAATACTTTTATAGGTATAGTCTCTTATAAACAGCTCTTTCCAGACACGTTACCTTATATAATCTATTGCATCTCATGCGTTTCACTTCAAACAAATGGTAAAGATACGCTTACATTTCTGAAAAATTAGTTGAGATACTCCGTCCCCCTTCATATCCTTTCAATTCGCGGCAGTGGTCTCAATTATTAAAACGCAAAAAAGGCATTTTTCATGATACGCAATATTGTTTTTTTTTTTTTTTTTTTTTTTTTTATATATATATATACATGAAATATCTAGTAGTAGGTCCTAATTTTTATTTTTAATGAATAAAAAGCGTTTTGAGACGCGGAGAATCGAGCATTCCGAAAGTTTATCGCGCATTTTAATGTCGGCTAAACTCGCAGATGGGATAACTGCGAACGAATAATGTTTATACACTCTGGCCGCGGCGAAAATCGAATTTAACCTTTTCCCCCTACATAATAATAATAATAATAATATAATACGTTATATAATATGGTCTTCGGTATTTTTTGTAGTTTTCTATACATATGGAATACTAATAATCATAAAAAAAAAAAAACCTATACGGTAAACAGTAATATAGTACGGTCGGCAATAATGGGTAATCGTCGCTCTGTTCCCATGCCTAATATACGCGAGTATACTTTTATGGTGGTACGGAGGGGGAAGGGGTGGTTATGTGGTCAGAGTCGATCCATTGTCGGGACGGATTCATCGACGCAAAACTGCGGCAGAGGAAAATACAGAAACGTTTTCGATATTATTGTTATAATATACAACCCGCCAAATTGTTATATCCTCTTCCCCTTCCACCGGTCGTTAAAGTTCATTACAATTCGCGTAACTACTGCAATAAACACAATTCTGTACAACCGTAGTGAAAAACAGTACGGTTTTGTTGTACGACTCAATCGATTCGCCGACAATTGAACGTGCAATATTATAAAAAAATAAAAAAAAATAGCGACAACTACGTGATTTTTCGTACGAAAATCTCTAAAAGTGGCATCGCCACAGCCCGCAGGTACCCGATAATAATCGAATTCACGTTGCATAAAAAAATTACGTTATCACTTTAGCATTGCATGGATAAAAGAAGAAAACACTGTTGAAATATTTGCTGTCGACGGCCCAATCTCTAAATCACGTGCGAGTTGCGGGTTTTTGAGAGAGGAAACAATTTCAGTTTATATCAGCCTATTAGTGTTACCCAGGAAAAAGCTTTTTTTTCACACGTTTTCTTCGTTTTTAATCCGTTATTTCCGATTTTCGTATAAGTCTCAGATTAAACTTCAAGCAACATATCAACAAAGTGATAGATATTACTGCGTGTTATATTTTAAATTAGATACAGATTTTGATTCGGTAAATGTACACTTTTTTTTTTATAAATAATAAAATATAATATTAATAGATAAATCTAGTTAATAAGTTTCTTAATAAAAATGGTTCCTTGGGCCGCAACTAACCTACTGCTAATAGGTTTACCGGGCCGGAATTCACCGGTCCCGACGAAAATAATACGCTGAGTCGCAACTCGCATACAGTCAAAATATTATATTGTAGACCCGGATGAATAGTTTCGCGTTGAAGTCCACACGTAATATCATGCACGAGAAAGAGGAAGGTTGATTCAAAAACGTAGTTTTTTCGTGCCAGAAAAAACAATATGTATATATGATAACAGTTATGAAAAAGCTGTCCTAGGATAACGGGGACCGGTGCAGCCACTGTTGTAGATGGGTAAGTTGGGAAGATAGGATACAGACGGGAATTTTTATGTATATCTGTAATCAACGATTAACCGTTGCTAACGAAAAGACGAAGTTGAACGGAGTTCGGTTGATGGTGTTACAATGAACATCATTGTAAAATCAATACATTCCTCGCTTCACTCAGAATCTAAAATATACATTGGAAATCGTGAAATAAAACATATATCCAGTCGATTTGTCACGATGAATACCTCTCGTCAGGGGACGAATACCGTTATGCCGATCCGAAAGTCGTTATTATATTGCGTTTACCATATTATTACGTTTAGATAGAGTTCGGTAGAACCGCAAGCCCGCTGTTCGCGCGTCGCGACTTCGCGATAATTCCCGGCACGTCTGTCCCGTGTCTACGACGCGATGATTGATTGATGTGGCACGGCAGCTTATCACTTATCAGCGAACACTGTGATTATAGCGATCCGTGGTTTTCGAATAAAATAGATTGTCTCGTCCGCGGGTCTCTGTATTATTGCACGTAGTATCAAAAACTCTAAAAACAAAAAACACCGAAAAATTCTAATCTTTTTTCTCTCCTTCCGTATCTCCGATGACGACGCGTGAGGTGATATTTCCATGGAGGCTGCGATCAAACACTCACGTGGGGAATCACGTGATATGACGATGATTTTTTTTTTTTTTAGATTTTGAGCAAACCTGTGTTTTACTGTGAGACGTACGGGTTTTTTTTTGTGTCTATAAATAACTTTTCTTCCGGTAATCTCTCGTTCCAATTGAAAACTTTATAGGAAACTTTCATGTAGTGTTTTTGATCTAGTTGGTGGGGTAATTTTTTTGATTTTATTTTCTTTGTAGTTTGCAAGTTGCAAGTTCTTCCCAAGTTCGAAAAGCTAGCAGTTTTGGTATAGTTTTTGTTGGTTTTCGGGTTTTCATGGAAGCAGCTAGATGAAAAATATACGACTTATAATAATACCCCGCTCGGTGCCTGTCTCGTTATTTTCACGTACAGATATAAACTAATTTACACTATGCATTGTATACTTCCTTCCAACTTCCCATCTAAATCAGCGATCATACCCAGCAGCAGTATTAGCTTATTTTTATTTTTTCCGTTACGATATTATAATAACATGCAACTACGGTTCAACTATTTTAAAATCAAACGTTCGGTTGGGTGAGTAAATATTGTACCATCCCTAGCCGTTACCGTGCGCAAACTTCGTAAATCTTCAACCGCGCGTTTCCGACTGCCGAACGAGTTTTATGTTTTAACAAGGTACGATAATTTATTGTGCGGCTGCTATTATACACGTCCGATAATCATCAAGAGCGCGTACACTCTACGTGTACGTAGGTAGCCGTGTGCGGTTTAAAACGCTAGATAATAAAACGTAGCGTATAAGTACCTACGATCATTATCGAATTGTTAATTTTCGTACTACCGGTGATTTTTTTTTTTCTACTTTTTACGTACCTAATTTTATATTATTTCCGTTTTTTTTTTTTCATATATTATAATGTAACATGTACATTTTAAAACAAGGACGTTGCAGAAAAAAAAAATTATAATTAATTAAAACTATATACATATATATATATATATATATATACTTATTTTTTATTTTATAATTTATTTCGAACACTGCGCGCAGCAGTATATAGTTGACATCCCGGTTACAAAAATATAATATTATTATTAATTCGGAGATGGAGTTTTGTTTTGTTTTTTTTTTTTTTTATTGTTATAGCATTGCGCTGTTTAAGCTAAATTACTTTTTACACCGCGTACGTCATAAAACATTCGGGGGACACCTACAACGGCCGTATATAATTTTTAATACGAAAAAAAGAAATATTATTATAATAGTGAACGCGTATAATACGTGTCTCATACGAGAATTTACCTGCAGTAGTTTTCCTGTACACAAACACACAAACGCATCTATAGGCTATGCGCCGGCTAGGTATATAATAATGTTATAATATCAAATATCTGGTCACCTGAATACGAAAACAAAAAATTACCTGTACCTAACCTTTAGAACACGGATATTGTGACATTTTACACGAACACTAATAAAACAATAACACGTAGAAAAATATTATAAGAACGAAATTATTTGTATTGTTCTGCAGTAGGGCGGAGTCAACGCCTAAGACCGATATACTCGCTATATTTGTCACTCGTTTTTATTTTAATCGTAACAAATGTAATTTCGTAAACTAACAAGCCATTATTATTGTTGTATTCGTCTAAATTAATCGATTTACTGGGCAATATCAATTATTACACAAACAAATCATATAGGAATGGGAAAATGCTATCTTAATGTTTTATTCCATAAGACTTTTAAATTCAAACTGTGTACGGGTTAACTGATAATGCATTTTCGGTTTAGTTTTTAATTTTTTTTTCGATAATTTTAGAATTTAGATAGACTAAATGCGTGTCTTCCCACATTGCCGGCTCCAATTTTGCCGACATCCCGTTTCGCTGACAAATAAATCAGTTTTATAAGGTAATACAAATATTCCTATTTCACCAACATATAAATCGATTATATTTTGAATTGAAATATTATTGTTACAATGAAATTATCATTACTACGGAAATTCTAACACAGCACTTGCGGTATGAACGTAAGTAAATATATAAATTTATAGTATTATCGAAAATACAAAAACTATTGACAAAAACGACAAGAAATCAACAATTAGATAGAAATTCAAAAGAATTTTTCTTACTATTTTCATAATTTAAGTTTAATACAGTTTTACAATTTAATACAATGACAGTTTAAGAAAATCAGTGTAATCCCTGCAAAAACGATAACGAAAACTAGTTGTTTTAACGTGAACTATAGTGGGATGGTGTCATGAAGAAGTGAACCTTAAGCAATGTACGTCACTGGTAAGTGATTAACAAAATAAAATATTGTCGGCAAAATGAGATGTTGGCAAAATGAGTTGTCGCTAAATGGGAGTCGGTGACGTGGAAATAAACCATTAAATCAAATCTGAATATAAAAAAACAACAAAAAGACATCCTAGGATAATGGAGACGGGTGCAGCCACTGCTATAGGTAATTTAATGTATCCCTGTAAGCAACGATAAATTATTGCTTACGAAAAAACGATTCTGAGAAAAGTTCAGTTGATAATAATGCTTTTTCAACAATATATATGCTATATTATAGTAAAATAATTAAGATGGCTCTATGTATTATCTTTAATAATATTTGTTTAATTTTGAATCGATTTCCCCGGTTTTCTTACGTTTTTTTCGGTTTTCCTATATTTTTTCCTAAATTTTCACATTTGCTAAGAAAACTTCGGAGAAATCAAAAAATTACCTATTTAAGGTCATACTCGCGTAGATTTTCTTTTAGAAAAGTCACTGTACGTAAAAATTGAAGCAAGTCTTCTGGTCAAAAAGTCGCCCATAGAAAAAAAATATGAACATCTTCCTAAAACCATTAGCTTCTTTGCTCCACTCAGAATCTAAAAGATTATTAAGATTGCCATAGGTGGCAAATCCATCACCCATGGCCGGAAAAAATTTCGTTTGGGGTGATAATAATTTGTATTATTAATTAATCTTTTTTAGGGGCAGCTACAAATTGTTTATCAATTACTGAATTGGATCCCAGATGATCTACAAGAGTGACAAACGAATTGGTTCCGGTGAACTGCCATTTCAATAATAAAAACCAAATGTTACTGACCAACTACCAGTGGCACTGAATTCTATGTTAAGTTCAGGATTTGTTCCGGCATCTTAAACAAATTAAGCATAAGATAAGACCGCTTTATTGCGGGCCAAAGTTTGGTTGCCAAAACCGAATAAATACTTTATTATAGAAACAAAACCTACGCCAACCATAATTTTGAACATAAAATGGACAGTGTTCAGTTATTAGGACCTCTGGAAATGTATTTCGCCCAACTACGAAAAAAAAAAGAAAAAGAAAAAGTACATTTTTAGGACTTCGGCGTCACTGTCAACAACGATTTGCATCCAATTTTACGCACTTAGCACTGTCTAGAAAACCTACTATAGAAATCCGTACTTAAGGCGGCCGCGATTATTGGACAAAAAAAAGCGGTGTTTAGACCGGAAAGCTATACAAAATTGTAGGGTTTTGGGTGTTATGGATTTTATAATTTTGATTGATCTACGAGTTTTATAGATTTAGCGAATATAAGAACGGTCCGCTAATTTTCGAGAAGCAATTCGTAAAATGTTCTTATTTTTCGGCTCGAGAACCAATTCCGTATAGTTTTCAAGCGATATACACCAAAACAAATCCGAAATAATCCGATAATACAAAAGAATTAGGGGCAGGGAGGGGGGGGGTATGTGGTCCCAGTGCCCTAGTCTCCGCACCGTTGTTCTATTTATCATCAATCATAATAATATTATTATGGTCTCATACTCGAGGTCTGCGGCGCGTGATGGTGGATAGAATAATTAATAATATGATTGTAAAATACAATTTTAGCGCGGTTAACCAAGACGCAGACACTTGAAATTAATTGAAGACTACGGATCTGCAAAAATCCCGAACTGAATAATGGAATATTATATAACGCGAACAGATTATTATTTATTACCCGTCTGCTCTGTACGTACTTATACCTGCGTGTACCTAAACTAATATATATATATATATATCTGCCGAATTAAATTTCCGCACGAACCACACGGATCTGCGCCTATGGCATGATGTTATGTACAAACCCATACTATAAATATAATAAAAACTTGAAAACTTACTTCACGATAAAAAAAAAAAAAAAGAAAACGAATAACTTACCTCTAGCCAATTTAATAATAATATAATATCTTAAGTGATAATCGTTATGACAGAATTTTTTTTTTTTATTGAAGTGAATTTTTTCCGAAACCGTCGTGAGTATGAAATTATTTTAAAATTAACCGAGTCGCAGCTAACTATACCATTACGGTGTACTTAAATTAATTGAACGTCGCTTGCAATTTAATGTTCAACGACTGTTGATATAATAAAATAATAAGGTAAAAGCAAAATTATTAAAATGGTTAATGCTCGTAAACAAATAATGTAAATAAATGTATGCATAAAAACAAAACAAATAAACGAATCAATGAATCGATGGCGTCGCCTGGAGCATTATGACAATCGTATTATACGACCGGTTTCGAATTAAAAATTCATCATCAGGTATATCGCAGTGGAAATGTAAAACGCGTCACACACGAACCGTGCGAATTTAATTCGTCAATAATATATTACTCCGATCCGGAGCTACGTTATATAGTTTCGTTATTTTGTCAAAATGAAGTGTACGCGCCGCGCGCCGCAAAACAATAATAATAATAATAATAATATAGTGTCGTCGCACACAATAAATATAAACAACACGTTTTATTTCAAACTTGGCAAAACTCTCGAACAGAAACACTCGGAAACGTTCGGATATAATATATATTGTTTGCGGACGTGAAGCCTCAAGGAAATCTGCTGTTTAATGTCGGTGTTAGAGAAAAAAAAATTCAAAGGAAAAAAAAAAAGCAGCAGTCGAGGCACGTTCGAACGGCAAAGGACGTCGGGGGTGGGGGTGGAGGCGGGCGGGATGAAGAATCCCCCCCGCCCGAAACGATATAATACGATAATATCGAAGACGTTTGGTATTTGGTGAGGAGATCGAATTGCCGAATACAAAAAAAAAAACGGAAAAACGAAAAAAAATATCTTATAATAATATGTAATAAGAGTGTCTCGCGGCGGTTCAGTCGAAATGAGTGTTTTTTTTTTTTTTTGTTTTTTAAGGGAGCGCTCGATAGGCGTTTTGATAAAGGACAAAGCGCAGAATAATATGTAAAGGTGGTTTCAAACGCTTATGTTACAGATGAATTGGCGACTTGTTTTTCTTTTGTGTTTCAATACGTCGAAGACCGTTCTGTATACCGATTCTGTATTTTACAGCGATCGAAAAATAATACTATTACGATATAAACGATCGGAATTACTGTACACAATGACCGTCAGAAATGCGCCGAAAGTTGACGGGAAACCGTATAACTGTATTCGAATAATATATAGGCAAATATTTTTGTGATAAAATTGAGGTATGTCGTTTGCTCTAAAATAATTCCGCGTCGTTATTGAAACGAAAAATAAAAAGGCCCGACGAATCGACGCGTTAACTATCGTACTATCAACAGTGCGATAATGTGTAGTGTGCATTAGTAGGTATATAATAAGACGCTAACAAAAAAAAAAAAAAACTGAAGTAAAAACGCGAACGTTCAACAATTAAAAGAAGTATTACATTATTAATGATACGTATTTATAATTTTCGCATTTTATATTACATACAATGGGTAAGTACACCGTAAGTCTATGCGTGTATAAATGTGTATTGCAATTATAATTTAATCGTAATGTACGACATCGCGCGCGGTCGTGTACGCAAAGATTATTAAAAAAGCGAACCGATTAAATTAATGAGAACGAAAGAAATACGGGCATACTTCGCACGATGGGTGGGCCACTGCAGTTGTAAATGAGAAGTTAGGAAGGTATACAGAGGAAAAATTGAATGAATATCTGTACGCAACGATCGCTTACGAAAAGCGATTCTGAACGGAGTTCAGCAATACATGTTTAAAAAGAGCCGTATATTTACGATTTGAAAATATAATAATAATTTCGTAAATTTCCCCGTTTTTCCCGTTTGAAAAATCACTTACATTATTGCCGCTCCGGGACGGCGACGTTTTCCCCGACGGATCGGTCAAGTCAACAGTGCAAATATCGAAAATTATTTATTATATAAGAACGTTAACACATTCGAGAACTCCGCGGGATCTTATTCAACGGTTTGAAAGAAATTTTAGCGAGTGAAATAGGCAGGATATGTGCGTGGAGAAATCGTGGATCAATATTAAGAAATGTATAATTGAAAACAGGAAAGCGACCGCTAGGGAACCTCGCTCGAGACGCAAGGATTGTGTTGTTGGGTGTAGGAGTGGTGGAACTCGGCAAGGAATACAATGGAAAGAGACAGCGGAGGAGACGGAAATTGATGGAGGACTGGTCTTAAAAGCCGTCACCCCTTAAAAATAAGATAAAAGAACAATAAGACGAAAATCTACAATATGTCCATCACAGGAAGCACCGGATGAGGAATGTATCGGCGCACCGAGTTTTAGGATTTTCACCAACCCAGAGTTTTAGAAAATTGATCAAATTGATATGAATTCAATTAAAAACAAGTACAATAAATTTTCGCTGCCTACCGAGAGAATCTCGATGGCTCACCGGTTAAATCCGAGCATGAATTCACAGGGACGGCTGGTACGGCGTTTTTTGGGCGACGGCAATTTTTTGTGGTGAAAAATTATAACTCGAAAATAAAAATATAATAATTGGAAAATATTTGAAATTTGTGTTATTTAAAATTTTATTTTGCGTCTTTAATAAATTTAGCACTGCAATATTATTATATTTTATTATTTATCAGTCATACAAAATTATCCGTGCCATTTTATCGTCGTGCAATCGTGTACAGTAGCGTTCCGAAAATGTGTTACAATTAAATTGAATTCGAATTTTTTTTCATAATATTTTTTATCCGAATTTTATATCGTTAGTCTACAGCTATGTCAGTCTCTGCAAAAAATTTATGAAATCATCTTTTTCACCATAGAAAATCGACCAATAGTTTATATCCGTACCAAATTAATTTTCATGATAAATATAACACAATGACGGCGATTTCCCTCAGGTAAATATATAACTAAATTTTTAACGTTTAAGCGGACGGAAAATATAACTAAATTTTAACGTATGGACGTCGAAACTCTAAGTACGTCGCCGGACCGTCATCGTAGAATTTATTCTTCGATTCCCCGTGTTAATTTTATTGTAAAAACTGTTTGAAGGCGTTTTTTTTTTTTTTTTAATTAATTATGTCTAACGAGTAATTGTTTGGGGTGTATAAGGTGAAATGATGATTTTTTTTTCATTCAATTAACAAAACTGATAAGATCGCACGAAAAATTATTGCTGACGAGTATAATATTATAATATAATATTTGTTTTTCGAAATCCGGAGAAAAAATTGTCAAATAATTACTTCGAAAAAAAAAATAAATAAAAAGTCGGTAATAAATATTATTATTATTATCATTTTTTTTTTTTTGCGAATTGTTGCATACCGAACGAACAAAAAATTAAGTTAAACTAAAAATTCGAATTTACATGTTTCGTATGGTTTCCGTTATTTTTCGAACCGACTGAAATTTGAATAGTATTAATTTTCATTACGGGAGGACTACAGGGGTTAACATTTTATCCGTCGCCGTACTGACCTGGGGAAATTCAGTAAAACAAAATAACTACACAGAATTTTAAAACATTTCAATTAACAATGTTCTTTACTAATATTTCTAATATGCGATTGTTATACTCAATATTTTTTTTTTCATTTCCAATATTTTAACATATCAATAATATTATTATCATCATTATTGTATATTTTTTTCATCAGGTTTCTAAATTCATACGGCGCGAACATTAGATACCCACTATATTAATTTACAATATTCTATCGTGTATTTACATAATAATATAATTTTACGTGTTTACTGCGTCGCGTCCGAATATTACCTGTATAATTTACTAAATACTACAACTACTAATAAAATTTAAAAAAAATATATATTTTTTGTTTTACTGACCTTTTAACGGAATGCCGTACGGTGGCTCGGCCAGAGTCAGGACCACGTACATCCAGAACAAAATGTTTGGCACCAACATTTCCTTGCAGCTCGTCCGGAACGTCGGTGCGTCGAACACGAAATGCCCTGTTTATATTACGAAACGGAGGGACGATGTCGAATGCCGGTCGGAAAATCCGGGAATGCGTTTGTGCGGCCGCGAAAATAAGAAAATGTCGGAAATAACGAAATTCAGATACCCAGATATCGGGCGTATGTGCGGGAATCGAGAGCAAACGCTCGCCGGGGGTCGGCGCGATACCCCCGGTGTTCGGCCGGGACGATTTAAATATTACGATTTGTGTTCAATGTATTTTTTGTCAATGTATTTTTCGTTGGACTCGATGTTTTTCGAGAAAAAAAACCGTCGCCGATTTACGGACGGACGGGAAAAGAAAAAAAAATTATAATGAACGCGAAAGAGCTCAGCGAGAGACGAGTCCCCGTGAGAGTTCGCGCGCGAAAAAGAGAACGCGGCGACCGAGTCGCGGGCAATGGTACGAACGCGAGACCGGACGACCAAACTGGGAGGGATCCACGAGGGCTACTGAACGAGTCTCCGCGGCGGTGGCGACGGGCGTCTGTCGCGGCGGTTTCGAAAAAGGGACGCGAAGAACCAACGGGCCGCTACGCGCGCATGTCCCGCAAGTGGCGCGCTGCCGCGACGACCCACCGGCCCCGCGGCGGCGGCGGCGTCGTCGTCGGACGGCCGTCTTTTACCCGCGGCGGCGGTTCCCCCGGCTTATGCCCCCGTACTACAGCCCCGTCACGTCCCGGTGCTTACCTCTACGTATTGCCCAACCCGCCTGCCCGACTCCTCTTAAAATATACGCCAACATAAATATTGTCGTTGTGGGCGTATTCACGAGGAGGGGGGGGGAGGTATGGGGGATATTTCCCCCATGATACTTGTTTACCCATTATTGTATTATTAATATTTGTTTTTTTTCTCTATCAGTTTCTTTTACCCTTACGATATCGCGGACCACTGGTATTTAGTGGTAATTGATAATTAATAATTGTTGACTCGTCGTCGTTTTCTACATTGGTAGACAACATGTATCGCGGTTGTGACATTCCACGACGACAGGTCTCTGTGACAAGTTTTCAATATCTGTTTATATGAAAATAGTATACCCAGGTTTTCAAAACGCTACGACCAAACTTTTGGTCACCACGGCCGACGACACTACTGCTCAGAGAGCAGTACCATGCGACATGTCATGACGACTACACGACGACATGATCACAAAGTTATTATTTTCCCTATTGCTCGGTTGTACGATCAATTACTTTTATCCACCGACAATAATAAAAACTAATTCTGATTAAATCGAAAAAATTCGTCTATAATTAATATTTCAAAAAAGACGTCCTAGGATAATGGGGACGGGTACAGCCACTGTAATAGATTATTTAATGTACGTATTACACCTGTAAGCAACGATAAACCGTTGCTTACGAAAAAACGATTCTGAGGGGAGTTCAGTTATTTGTCTACAATATATATATATGTTATTTTATAGTAAAAATAATGAAATAGGTTTTCTATATTTTCTTTAATAATATTTGTTTAGTGTTGTACCGATTTTCCTATTTTTCCTACGTTTTTCCCGGTTTTACCGTGTTTTACCAGGTTTTTCACATTTGCTGGGAAAACTGAGAAAAGCATGAAATTTGATCGTGTAAAATTTTTGTTCGGTAAATATGATTGTTGTATGCTTTTAATATTGATATTCGAAGCTTATTATCAAAAAAAAATATCAAATATCAAATATGATATTATACTATGTTGGTCCCGGTCGATTACTTTCTGAGGAGTTTTGTGCATACAAGTGCAAGTAGAATGATTATATTAATTACACATTAACATTTTCCTCTCTCTCTTTCTCTTTCGTGTTATCAATGGTTTCAATTTCCACTCCTTTCGTTTTTGTCATCCAATTTCCTTTTCATGAAATGTGAATACGCCGCTTACCTTAACCAAGAAGAACTTGTAGCATTTTATATCTAGTTGGTGGTCAATCGAAAAGGTTGTTTTAGATTTTGAGCGGAGCGAAGATAATGTATTGGTTTCACAATGTAATTTATGTATATATATTTTTTTAAAATCTGTGAATAACGTTTCTACCAGAAATCTTACTCAGATTTTCAAGTGTAGTAAATTTTCTCGAAGAAAATATTTTCATCTGGGCGGTACTTCGGGGCAGTCGGATATTTTAATTTTTAAACGTACAGACACCAGCAAATAGTCAAGAAAATGCAATTTGTGTATTCATGGGGCGAGTATCAAGGATATTATGCCTTTTAGTAGTTTCAACTTTCAAGCCACTCCCCGCCCTTTTTATGCTCAGACTTCGTGTTTTCATAGGAAATGACTGGTTTTAAATACCCGTGCAATTTCACAAAAGTAACTTGAGTAAAATGTGTATTTAAATAAATAAAATTATTGTCGAGGATATACCTTGAGAAAGTTTTAACTTCCAAACCCTGACTCCACCGTCACACAGTGTTTTAAAATCAAAAAAACCCGGTCAAAAGTATATATTTTTTTTTAATTTAAATTTTAACTATTGAATTTTGTTCTACCGTAGTTATTCTATAGCGTTTTTAAGTTTCATATAGTTTTTCCAGTTTTATGGAACTTCAAAAATAGGTGTATTTTACTTTAGTTTTTATAATGATTATGCAAATTATGCCATATTTTTTTAAATTGTAACTACCTAAAAGTTATGTTTTTAGTTGAAATTAAATTAATTATGAACACAAAATATAATAGTACGTTTTAAGGGCTATAATTATATGGACAAATAATTTTTATTTTTAACATAAAATTTTAAACTTGTATTATAAAAATATAATTTCTTTAATTCAAAATGTTTACAAAATGTGCTATACGAATCCAACACCGCGTCGAAAATAATCTCAGCTTATAGAATCTATCCCATCACGGGCGAATCTAGAAATGTGATGGACAGTGGAATATTTTTATTTGTTGCTGTTAATATTTGCTAATGAATCGTTGAGGCGTAATCAAATCGTAAATATATTGGTAAAACGAAAACAAACTTGATATTTTTTATTTTAATAATTTTTACGATTTTATAATCGTCTGATTTATCAAAAATATTTACGACCCAAGAGCAAAAATGTTTCAGACTGGCCTTAAGAATTTATATACACCGTAATTTTTAATTTGGAAAAAATTAGATTATTATTATGCAAGATTTTTTAAAATTAACTATACATTTTTATTAATCATCGACAAGTTATAATTTACATAAATTATCGCTTTTTATCTTTATATATATATATATATATATTTACTAATCCTTGATAATATTGGTGAGATTTGCGGATCTGAACTAATACACAACCCATTAAATAGATCACGATTAGTAACTGCCCGAAAAAACTTTCTAGTGTTGTGTAATCTAAACTCCCTTATAATCTCTTATATGTTTGTGGCGGTACTCGGCATCCTCTTCAGATACTTGTGCAACGGGCAAAATTGCACGCCGCACAATAGCTCCTCAGTGTATCAGTATTTTATGGGCAATTGGTGTCATAAAATACCGCGGGTACAACTGTACGTATACAGTTTATACGTGTCTCGGCAATAATCTGTAAACGCTTCAATGTTTATTTCACAACTACACGGCATTATAAATTGTATAAAATAAATAAATCAATTATAAACGAGGATTGAGGATATTATGTGTAAAAGTACCCGACGCGTGTTCGTATACGATAACGTGCAACAAATACTAAATAAAGATGAATTTTTCGATAGACACACAAGCTAAAGATTAACGTAGGAATCAATAGTTGTGATATTTTTGACAGTCAATTTTATCATCATCATAATCTAATGTAATTGCATTTTATTTTCGTTTAAACTATTGTGACGGCAACTGTAAATCGTTCGGGAGGAAAATCTATACTTAAAGTGACGGATCTCTGCTGTTTGTGTATTTTTTTTTTTTTTTTTTTTTTTTTTTTTATTACATTATATACACTATTTTATTGACTTGTTAGCGGATAACGAATAACGATAATTTAACATTTTCAAAGCTACTTGTTTCTTAAATTTTTCGAAAAAAAAAAAAATCAATACTTTCCGAGATAACGCGTTTCTTGACGGGAATTGATCACTCTAAATAATATATCGTTATATAATATTTGTAGAAACCAATGGATTGTTTGAAGGAGTAGGTACCGATTTCTACCTGAAAATATCTTTTGCGATTTTATACCTACAATAACGATATTCCAGCTTCGTATAATAAATATAGACCACGCCGTGGAGACAGACTGTTTAGTAATAGGCAATAACTAATATGTTAATGGCTTCCTATAAATTCCTATACAACTAAGTTCCAGACCGCAATATTTTGTCGACAGATTTCTCGACTCTCGCAAATCTAAAGCTTCAAAACTATTAATAATCGATTGCGAACAACGTCAACTCACGTAATAATATAATAATAATATAATATTTTATTAATCCTGGTAAAATAATAATAATCGTTTCGATTGTCGTCATCTATTGATTTTCCGTACGTACCTATCGATAAGTCTAGACGTTAATTAATTAATTTTTTTTTTCAATTAACAGAGCGCGATAACAACGAAGTATTTTACGGGTTTGTCATACGGTTGATTATATTAAATTTTTCCCGACCGCAGCGCGGAATCCGCGATGACAACGAATTTAATAATATAGAATTTTTTATTTTTTTCCCCTTTCCACCCCGCAATTTGAATCGCTTTTTATATTTTCGTCCCCGGCTCTCCATTGTCCGTAGTTTCGTCACGCCCTCGACAACGTCTATGCGCGTCACGTGCAAATCATTTCTTTACGTCATGGTCGTCGTCGGATGTCACGAAAATTTCTCTATACGTACCCCGATCGTAAATTTTTAGACGATAAAAACACAGTGCTGCCGCAGACTTTAATATATCCCAAGGTGGAGGGAGGGGGTTGGGGGTTGGACGGAATTATTATACTATTATGTACGTAGACGCACAATAGATATTCGTTCAGAGGCACCGGGTTTCCGCAGGCTCGTCGCGATAAATTTTTTAATTGAAAAACACAACGAATTCAGCGAGCTTGATTATAATAACGCACTACATATATTAAATTATCAATATTATTATAATAGAAATCTGATTGAACCAAGGTGACTGCGGCTAAATAATAATATAATGTTAACAACATGGCAGGAGTATAAGAATTTAAAAAAAAAAAATAAATAAAAAAATTTACTTCCAATTAACAGCAGCGGTAGCGGCGGCTGTAAATACAGGTACCTATTATAAAGCGCAGCCTGCAGGGAGTATTTTTAATTCGCAAAGGTGGGGAAGAACGTTTAACAATAATATTATTATAGTGCAGACAGTCGTTTTTTGTTTTTTAATCATACCGAGTACTTACAGTTTAAAATCGCTCTGGAAAAAAATTTTAAAAACGCCATGTCTGATGCAATAACAATACGGAGTGATCCATTTAAGTGGGTACACCCGATATCTCGGAAATTATTTACATTTTTCGATTTTTTTTTTTTTTCTGAAAATTTAAGAAACAAGCCCCTCTAAAATTTAACATAAACATTGGTTCTTGTCATCCTAATTTTTACCGGTGAAACGACTGCTTAGTTTTGATTTTCAAACGAAAACCTAAATTGAAAAGAACAATGGAGTATTTATTAATAGTGAGGCAGCACGGCGCGAGGCGTTTGAATAGGGCTCCACTACACTTTTCTACTCCGACCCAAGCTTAAAAAGTGGAATATCTCGTCAACGGGTTGCCAACACCAAAATTTGTATCAACTAATACTCCGTCTATTTAAGGCGTTTTCAGTATAGGTTGCCGATTCAAAGTCAAAAGCGGGCCACAAATATTCACCCACAAACATTAGGGCGACAAAAAGTAATGTGCATTTTAAAGCAGCTTGTTTCTTAAATTTTCAAAGAAAAAATTTAAAAATATCAATTCCGAGATATCGGGTGTACCTGCTTAAACGAATCACCCTGTACAAAGTCGTGAGCTTACCTACATAATAGACACTGCGTAGGTATCTTCCAGCTTAAATTCGAATTCGCTCCGAGAGTTCCGCGGTAGTCTGCGTATAGTCAGGAATAATATAATTATTTGAACGCTCGGCAATGGACTTAAAATAATAATAGTAATGTTTGCTTTGTGTTATTGTAATATTATGCTCTATTATAATAAGCGGTTGTACGTTATCGGCTCGTGTATATTGTGTTTACGCATCTGTCGTTCGCCGATTCGGTACAGGTACACCGTTGGCTATCCGTTTGAATAAAAATCGTACCTTACCTAGGAATAATATTATTACCCAGCTAGCGTAATTATTGTTATAGCTACCGTGTAAACCGTCGTATGTTACTGACTGTGTACGTTGTAAACATAGACACGTAAACACGGACCACGGAATATTGCGGTTTTTCTTTTTAATTTCCGAGTATAGCGAACATACTGTTATTATTATAAGTTTACTATATAGGACGTGTATATACGCGGGCTCGTAGCCGGCAGACCGTTTTCGAGAGGTCCGCCGTGTTCAGAAATTACAAAATATCGATATAGTTAATAAAAATGTACGTTTTTATTTGAAAAAATAATTAGGAAAAATTTCGGAGAAATCGTGATCAAGATCCAGACCTCATGGACCCGCTCCGTGCCTGCGGTCGAAAATACGTTAGAAGCTCATGAATTTGTACAGATTCAATATTAGGGGGTCCATACAAAAACATAAGAAACATCCGGACGTGTTCCACGGGGCAAACAAGTTCGGGAAGCTCAACTATATGGTGTATTTTTTTCCCCTTCAGAAAATGCTCTGGGTCGGTAAACATATTTCGCATTGTTCACACGTCATATTGGAGCATATTATAATTTAAAGAATTTCGATTGGGCGGCACTATATTAGCCAAAGACTAGACCTTTCCGGTAATTCCCATCGCCCACACAAACCCGTGGCCAATGTTGAATTGAAATAAATTGACAGTAGTTAATGCGAAAACTCATAAGGTACTTAAAGTTTTAATTGTCGAATACTAGTAGATTACACCATGGGGCCCGTGAATCCTGCTCAATATATTTTTCTTGTATAATAAAAACGCATTTTCGGTAGAAAACAATTAAATTTCCAATAAATAAAAAACCGGTCATTTACTTTATAATATGTTGAAACACACGTTTTCCGATCACTTTTTCTCGTTCACATTAAAATACGTGGTTCTTTCGACCGAGGATATTTTATTTGAAACATTTTCCTATACTCCCAACAGCTTAAAAAAGCCTACAACAAACAATGACGATACGTCCGTTTTATTTTTGTTGATTTTTCGCCGAGATCGTTTAAGGAGGCCAGGGGAGGGAGGTGGCGCGACTAATGCCTACTGCGTATTACTTTATATCGGTTAACCCGTCGCCGCTCAGAGTGATTCCGTGATTTCAATGATATTTCGTTACTGTCAGTAAACATAACATTATAAATTAATTAAGCCTACATCCTATTCCTCCCAAAACGCCCTCCAGTACCATATGCCCGACATTTTAGTTGGTTTTTTTTAGTCTATTGACATATCATTACATTTTGCTATAACGTCCGAGCGAGAGAAAAAGATAATACATGTTATTTAATCCCGCGTCATCCTACATAGATTTTCGATGAAATTCAATATTTTATTATATTTTTTTTTTTTTTCCGGAATGAAAATAATATTGCCAATTTCTATCTGTCATTGAACGACACGTACTTAGAAAAATATTAAGTACCTATTATAGGTGGATACGTTTAGGTATATATTATACACTGCACACAAATAAAACCGGTAGGTAATAACATCGCCGTCTTCCGTGCCAATATTTTATTTTTTTTTTTTTATTTTTATTACTCGCTCGCGCATTAGTTTCGGCAGTGCGTTATTTTGTCGCCGCATCGTGTTTTTATTACGTTTCGGCGTTTTTACGGGGTTACCGCTCGTATAACATATTACCTATATTATATTATAATAAATTCGTTTCGGAAAATGTCCGGCAAAACGTGTAAAATTAACATCGGCACAATATTACGGCGCTTTTAACGGATCGTGCGCGCGAAAAACGAATGGTGTTTTATTCGTTAATGCGCGGACACGATATAATACCGAGGCGACGACGACGACGACGACAATGACGTATTTATAACGTAAAAGCATTCGATAATAATAATTACAATATTATTAAAAAACGACATCGGACATTATAATTATAATAATACCTTACGAATGTTACGAACGGTGGTCCTACTGCAGCAACGATACGCGCCTATAAACAGTGGCGTAAATACTGTGCCGGCAAGGCGGGCAAACGCTATAGGCCCACAGCTGATGAGCGCAGTGGCCTTGACCAAAGCTCAGTATCTGCACCAGGGATGAACCTGGGTTGGACCATGGTGGGCCGCACACCCACCCTAAAATCTCCCTGGCCCCTGGCTGGCCCACTCTGTATGATTACAAAGAAATTCTGTTTTACATTACATTTATATTTTTTAAATATATAGAATTACGAAGAAATGTAGAGATCATAGTTATATTTTAGATTCTGAATGTAGCGAAGAATGTATTGGTTTTACAAAGATGTTAATTTTTTTAATTCTTTTTTTTTTTTTATGTGAACACTTTTCTTACAAAAAATTTTAATCCGATGGGTCTCATGTATACGATGTAGACGTTTTTCTGAAAGAAAATTTTCTTCGGATGGTACTTAAACCAGGTCAATTTTTGATTTTCTCAAGAGGAAAAACGGAAAAATGTACGAAACGTAGGTATTAGTAGAAAAAAACATAGAACCATTTTTTTCTCTTATGAACAACTATTCTACCAGTAATTTTTCTCAAATTTACAATGATAGTAATGTTTGTGAAAGGAAATTCGACCGGGAAGGTACTTTAAGAAGATCATTTTTCGATTTTTTTCAGGACTTTTCCCAACAAATGTGAAAAACAGGGAAAATCAGTACTAGTATTAAACAATTATTATTAAAGAAAATATATAATGCCTATTCAATTAATTTAACGTATTACTCTCCAAAGATCGATATGATGGACAAGGGTGACGGTCTTTTTGAATAACGCATAATCAATGTATCTGTAGTTTCGGATGGTTTCGGACGATTTGGGAGAGTTGGCTAACCCCCCTCCCTGCCTCCTCCAAATCTCCGCTCATGAATTTAATCGCTGCGTGTATTTTTGCCCGTATATGAATTAAAACTCACATACACATGCAAAGTATGTTGTAATATTTGATAACGTATACGATATTATTAATAAAGCGCGCAGTACAATTTGTTTACGTTGTATTATTTACGTTGCGCTTCAAATAGAGTTTACGGAAAAAAAGAAAAAAAAAACTATTAAACAAACGTGCATACAGTTTTTGAACTAATTACTGCCCGGATCAGCTCGGGACCGAAAATAGAATCGCGTACCTTAAAATTCATTACCCCCGTGGTTTAACAACAACTATAATCTCGTTTATCGAAAACTAATTAAACAAATAATATATCCAACGAGTACACACATAATAATTTCAAAATCCGCCCACTGCGAAATATTATGACCGTTGGCGTTGCAATTTTGTTTTTTAATATTTCTTTTTATGTAATATATATATAATATCGAGTATAATGTAGCTTTTCGAACTTCTCTTTACATAATATTACGATTTATGGCTTTCTAGAAAGTTTTTAAAACTCCATTTAAACTCGCGCCACGTGTTTTACATATTTATATGCCCTATATGATATCCAGACATTATTTTACACTAATATATACATCGATTTTCGGACCATCAAATTTATATTAAACCGCGCGCGTTATTCGTGCTACATTATAACAGCATAGAACGTGCGTGTAATACCGCTGAGTGATTAACGCATAACGTAACGCATTCATTATCTCGGAAAGTATATACTGACATTTTTCGGGAACTCGTTTTTTTAGAAATTTTTCTTAAAAACGAGCCAGGTCGAAAGTATTACATTAACGTTAATTTTGCGTTTGAACTGTGTTCCACTACTTTACTCTGAGCCCCCTCGCGCGCACACCGACAAACTTGAAAGTGGAATATCTCGCGGTTGACGGAAATCATAAATTTTAAACAGCAAAAAAAAAAAAAAAACTAAAACTTTGTACCTTTTTATTGCGTTTTCAAAATAGGTTGCTATTTAAAAATCAAAAGCGCGTACAGGTTTCATTCCGTAAAAGTACGGGCGACAAAAAATAACGGCAATGTAACATTTTAGAGCTGCCCTTTGTTATGCTTTTGCGTCATTATAATAATGATTAATATAGTTTCGAACCGCTACTCGCCAAAAGCTTTTACACGGCAGTCATTCAATAAACCGAATTTAATGCGTATACTCTATACACTCGTATTATACATATATTATTTAGCGACGGCAAGAAACGCTTTGGCTTTTGTGTGTATATATATATGAGCACTTTATAGCAAAGAAACATATTTAATACCGTTTGTTCCGGTTTCATGCGAACAGTAACGCAATCACGTCTAATAGGTAATGTATAACATCCTCGCGTATACGTTTCGCGGTTATCCTATCAAGAGCAAAAAAAAAATACAACGTACACGTAATAATGTAATCAAATATTGACAACTATAGTACCGGCTTCCGAGTCTTGTAAAGTGTTCGCGTAAAAGTATTTTAATATATTCTCAGCATTATAATACGTATTTTAAATACTTCAACGCAAATTTGAACGTTATTATTTATAATTAGGGCCCGGATTTCAATGCCAAATGCATTTTTTTTTTTTTTTTTCAATAATATTACACAATGCTTTCCAAGTACATAATTTGATTTATGTAACACAATGACTCAGACTTAGACTTTAAAGGTATTACTATTATTTTCCATTTTTTTGCTTTATTTTCTTTCATTTTTCAATGTTTTTTCATTTTTAAAGCATTTTTTTTTATCATTTTTCAGTCTATTTTTCGTTTCATCATATATTTGTACAAAATATAAGTATAATACCATATAGTGCGAGTATATTTTGTACATAATACGACCATCGATTATATATACTTACTGATATATTTAATCTGCAAAACGACTTAATAATATAAATTTAGTTAATTTAAAATATTATACAAAATTTTATGGTTTTCCCAGTCAATCAGTCAAAGTACCCCTCGGTCAATATTAATGTCACCAGTCACAAGTCAAATTTTTCAATTTTCTGTTTATAAATAAAATCAAATATTATGAATTACCCAATAAAATAATAAATTTAAAAAATGTATATGTCATTTCTTAAGAGCATTTTTCGATGATTTTTAGTGAATTTAAATCCGGAATCTAATTATTTATAATACTATCAATTTATTCCGAATTCTTTTATTATGAATAAAATATTGTTTTCCACGTATTATTATATTCATTTGAAATTCGTTGCGTTACAAGTCGAAAGTTTAATGGATTACAAATTTTAATTTATGCCAATGGTGTCGAACTGTTGTAATTTTAATATAGAAAATATAAAAACGAATATTAACGTATCTACACACGTATCTTTACATATCGATATGTGAATATGTATCTATAAACGATTTTCAATATTATGTGTATTCAAATATTTTGTTAACAATGGCGGATACAGGATTTTTTTATTTTTGGGAGAGGCCCAAAATTTTTCATATTAATTTTGAACAATATGAACACTAAATATTATAAAATATAGATAATATGGCAATCAAGTATCAATATTGTCGACTATCGTAATAATTAGTCTAACCCTAATTTTTTAACGACGATTTATAATCATCATTACATCATATTATTTCAACTACAAACATAATAACATAACTTTCGAGGGGAGGGACGATCCCTCTAGGCCCTCTCTCTCTTTTGAATCCGCCACTATAGTTTGTCAGTCGGTAAATATCTTTTGAAATATTATAGTATCCTGTATTTTCACTTGAAATACTCTTAAAAATTACCGTTTACAATTCTACTATTTAACTGCGATTATTCCGGAAAGTAAGCAGTGCGTTTCGCTTATAAACGTACGTGCACATCAAAAGAACAAACATACCACGAAATTACCACACATTTTTCATCATTTGTGTGTGTTTTACTCGCCGATATACACAGTATACATCCAGTAATACGAGTTATAATACAGTTGGGTTCGCGTTATGTCGGGTATTATTGTATCATTAGGTACGTGACGTGTCCTTCAAAACGGACGGAATGAGCAATTGAATTAATACACGAGTATAATAATAATATATAGGTAACCTGAACACACCGCGGCTTTAGACGTCTATATTATTCTGTTGGAAAACTACTTTCGTGCGGGTACGCTTCGGAGCATCAATAAAGATAACCGTACACGTCGGTTCGACGATGGTACTTATACTGTATACAAGATTTTGCGATAACAATTATTAAAAAGTTCTTGGGTATCGTGAAAACTTTGGTTACATATTGTATAATATATGCGTGCAATATTAATTTCCTAAAATATTATATATGCGTATATTTTGCAGACCGCTCATTATAGTTCGCTGTAATTCGTTCAGGAAATATATTTTTTATTATTTTTTTTTTTTTTACAGAAATTCACTAGTGATTTTAAGGCCTCGGCCCCTATAAAATCGCTATACTGCTCTTTAGCGAGACCCATTATTGAATACAGGTACGTTCTATGGAATTCTCGCGAAAACCAAACGATAAATCGAACGTGAAGAAAATCCTCGGGTTATGCTGATTTTCTCCTAAAAATTTATACTGTCATCCGCACGACTATAACATAAAGTTTCTAAAAAAAATTAATATTTGGTCGATTATATACCATACGTGACGTATATGAATATATGTCGATTTAAATTGTGCTCTACTGACGGATATCAACTTTTGGATGCCTAGTGCCTACCCGTCGATTGAACAATTTTACCTTCTACATTGTTGGAGAGCAATTTTGGAAAAAAAAAAAACGCATCAATCGAACAAAATTAAGACACGAATATACTTGTACTTTGTCAAGCAATTTCGAACAAATATTATATAATTATTGTTTAGGTGTATATGTGTATATAGTTGTGAATTTATCCTTATAGCTAAAGGTATTTTTTTTTTTTTTTTTAAAGCATAAATTGATGAATAATCATACGCGGATCCTATTTCCAGTTAGAACCGTAGTTGCGGTATAATATATTGTATATTATACAATATATGTCTATAAGGTAATAATAATATTTAAATCACGTATATGTGAAACAACAAAACTTATTGGTGCGAATAATGTAGTCTGTAAACAAACCGAAATCCGCTATTCCCGTGAACAGGATACGTAGACTGGTCGAAACGTCGATAAAGGCAAAACGCCTAGTATCTCCGTTTTTCAATAATGTTACACGAATCGAAAAATTGCACCCCTCTCCCTTGTTTGTCATTATGAAAAAAATACGGACATACTTTGCACGTGCATAAATGGGAAATTTAAAAGGTAGGATACAGTGGGGAATTTAATATATATATATATAAGCAACGATAAAATATTGCTAACCAAAAAACGATTCTGAGCGAAGTTCAGTTGATGAATGTCTCTTTGTCAACAGTATACATGACATATATTATATGTTATATTATGGTAAAATAATTGAACAGGCATTACATATACATGTATTTTCTTTAACAATATTTGTTTAATATTGTACCGATTTTCCCGTTTTTCCAATTTTCCCATGTTTTTTCCCGGTTTTTCCCATTTGTTGAGAAAACTTTTAGGAAAATCAAAAAATGATCTTTTTAAAGTACCTTGTCAGTCCGATTTCAAAAAAGGCGCTGTACCAAAAAATCGGAACAAGATTCCTGGTAGAAAAGTCGTCCACGAATAAAAAGAAAAATAATAAATTTTCGCAAGAACCATAAGCTTCTTCGTTCCACTCAGAATCTAAAACGAAAAATATCGTAATACCGGTCAATAATGTAATATAATAATATAATCAATTAATGTGTCGACGTTTGACGCCCGCATTTGGAATATAATATATCATTTTCAAAGCTCGTTTCAAGCTCCGAATAATAATTATATCCCGCGCGCGTTAACTGCAGTTTTTTCCGCTCATTGATCTAAAATCTCGTTAACAAAATACGGTTTAATGCACGCCCGTCGATACACGTATATTTTATTAATATACGAGCATTACGATTGGGCAGATAAAACCGTGGCGACATTTAATAACAGTACTTATGCCATTACGCAATCTTCATTACCATAATATTAATAATAACATTTAGTGCGCCCGTATGTTAATGATAATATAATGTAAGTAGCGAACCATGTGACACTCGTTTTTATTATATTATTTTTTTTTTTTTTCAACGGAAGCTGTATAGTTAAAATATACGCGCCGTGAGACGTATTACCGCGGTTTCGACTCCCCCCCCTCCGTAAAACGAGACTTTTATTATTCAAAAGATATTTCATACTTTAAGACGCGAAAAAAAATATGCTTATTTCCATCTCTTGGCTGCGGGGCTTTCTGCATTACCACATCGTTACATATCGTTACCGTATCGTATTATACGTTGTATGGTGCGTAGCGGTCGAAATGGGACGGGAGCGTTCCTCCACTTTATATAAATTAAATTGTTCGTCTCTCCGCTCATTTTATTCAAAACAATGCACACTCACTAGATGGGAATTACAAAAATATAATAAGCTGTGCTCGCCGCTAGTTTTGAATTTTGAATTACTGTCCGGCGTGTCGTATGTACGGGTATAAACAATGGCGCCGAAGTCCTAAAAATGTACTCGGGCGAAATACGTTTAAATAGGCTCCAATCGCTAAACACAGCCCATTTTATTGTCAAAATTACGGTTAATGTAGGTTTTTGTTTCTGTAATGAAGTATTCATTCGGTTTGACAATCATACTTTGGGCCAAAATGAAATGGCCCTATGCTTAATTTTTAAAAGAAGTCGGCCGGGGTCCGACCTTAAGATAGGATTCGGTGCCACTGACGTATAAAAGATATTTGAATTATTACAATTTGATATAATATCGACGAAATTTTTTGCGGTACGCCTACGCGTTCGATTATGGACGATAATTCCATGAGTCTATCTCCGCCACTAAATTTTTTATAGGTACCGGTTTTTCAATTCCGCCCGTTCTGTGCAATAATAATAATAATAATATATTATAATTATACGTACGCAAAGGCTTTCTCAGGATTTTTTATTGGGGAGGGGGGTGATATGAAAATCGATTAACATATATTAAATTACAACATTATTATAATATTATTTTTTTGATTAAAATATTGAATCCACAAAATGATATCAATTTTGCTTGATTTTTGAGCCATCAAGAACTTCTTCAGGACCAATTGGGACTTCTCTATGGACAGCCGACAATATTGAACCATTAAGACGTTTCTAAGAACTCCTGGGGTACTAAATTGTCCACTAAAAACGATTGATAACAACAACAAAATCCCGGAAAAATATTTATGATATACTGTTTATAATATCAATTATATACGAACTCAGCCGATTATAAAACCTGCAGAACCGCGATAGCGATAAAATACAAAACACGGTCCGTGACCGTGCGTGGTCTGTCATCGTGATATGTGTACGCATATTGTGGAAAACGACAACGAGTCGAACGAATAATTATCCATTGTATTCAATTATTTGATTGTTATTGTTAAACATCAGTAAAAACGGGTAACTCCGTATTACCTGAAAAAAAAAACGCCACGTGAACCTATTCGTTCTCCCCCCCCCTCCTGTGAGAACGTCCGTGTACGCAGACGGACCGGCGAGACGGCGTCGAGCAGACGACCCGGCCGAGAAGTTTTCCCAGTAAATTCACTATAATAAATTGTACGGGACAGGTACCCCGATCGTCAAAAAGCTACATATACGTAGGCATGTATTTATGTTTACAATTCGCGCGTCTGAAAGCCGAACAACGGCGGCGAAGGCGGTCGAATGCTCGGTCGGCGCCGCGGCGTAGACCAAAGCGAATAAAAATATAATAACGGGTCGACGTGCGCGCGTCACGCGTTTTTCGTTTTTCCGCGCATTTTAATTTCGATCGTTATGCGCGCAATAAACAATCAGTTATGGAAATGAGCTACGACCACACCACACGGTATACTGCGCTGGGTAATAGGAGAACCGTCGAGCCGTCACCATCATCGCCGTCGCCGTGTACTCCGCGAAACGCGGTTAACGTCCGTGTATTATAATGTATATGTATATTTACAATACTCGAGAATGGGACTTTTGAAATTACCGCAACTTACAACAATGGACCCGTCGACGTTCTCGTCCGGGGAGCAGTTGGCCTACGCGCGCGCGAGGACCGTAATAACATCGTAATGATAACGATTGTGTGCGCGTTCCGCGAGAAAACTTAAAAAACGGCCGACTGCGGCGGCGGCTGTATCGTTATGGACACATGGGCGGGCGATAAGTTGCCAACAGTTATTTTCGAGTTCAAACGGTTTAAATAATACGACTAATAATATATGCGCATAATAATTATTGTATTTGTTCCGCATTATTGCCGTATTATTATTTATAAAAGAAACTCGACTTTATTATAACAATATAAATAATAATAATAATAATAATAATACAAGCCGAGTGTAATAAAATAATAAATATAACTCCGTCAACTCCCCGGGCAGCGGTGATTCGTCTCAGTCCGCGGTGCACTGTGTAAAGTTTACGGCGCGCCTGTGCATTTTAATATTCGTTTGAAGTGCCTACTTTGAACTGTTACAGCGCGCAATTGTATAGATACGTCAAAATACGACGGCGGTGTTTTTCCGTTTCGGTCATCGGTACCGTATGCAGACGATGTTCCGGTGGGTCTTAGGTATAGAGTTGTGGAAAGTTTTCGGGCGGATTCACGGAAGCGCCCGCGCAAAATACGTTTGAAAGTGTAGTACTTGTAGTATCGCGCAGGATCAAGGGTGCCCACAGGGGGGCAGAGGGAGAGAACTCCCTCCCTAGCTTTCTAGCGAGTTACACAAATTATATCCAAATTAAAAGGAAAAATAAAATAAAATCGCAATTTGCGTTCAATTAGTTACCATAGGTGTAAAATTATAGTACCTTTGACATTTTTTTGAAAATGCACATAATACATTACCTAGGTAACAATAGTGTTTGACTATTTAATGCATATTTAATATTTTTTTAAATAAGTTGATTTTTTTTTCTTTTTCTTCTTTTCTTAATTTATTTTAAATAATGTTAAATTTAAAACTCAATATTTTTTAACGTAGTTTTTATTATTATTTCTTACCGTCTCAGTCTATTATTAATTTAATGACAACAGTGCGATTCGTATTTAATCTTTATCTTAGTTTTGCATACTAATAATGGCATTATAAGTTTTTGAAGAATAAACTGAATAATTGTTTGCACATTTAACATTTTTTCATACATATTTTGCCTTTTTAATTCTTATAACTTCCAAGCCCCATTTATTATGATTTTAAACGGTTTCCGACGAGCACTTCGGAATTGTTATACAGTATTATCACAAGCTATGTGATCAATTTCTACGTAAACCTAAAATCCAGACTATAGATAAATAAAAAGTGCCTATTTGTGGCGTATTTGTTGGAATCCCAGAGAAAATGTTGGTTAACAATATGAAAACGCATTAAATTTTCGAATTTGAATCTATTTTTTAATGTATACAATCTTACTATGTAATCTATACTTATGTAAAATAACTTGTCCTGACTGCTTCATCATCGCCTAGCCAAAACGTAGGCATCTGCTAAGAAAAAATTCTCAAAATTCAACACCTAAGGTTTTTAAGTATATTTGGTGCGAATATCTAATTGTTTATTTATTTATATTTGTTTGTTCAAGGATTACCTTGGTGATACGGATGATAATTTGGTTATCACGAATAAGAAAACTATTATAATTATAATTATTACAATTATTTACACTATTAATATTTCACAATACAACACTTTTAGTCCACCGAATGTGGACTACCCACTTTCCAACTAAATGTTTTTATTCAATTCTGACATGGTCAAAACCAAAAATGAATATGGGCAAAAAGAAATAATACAAATTGGAACGGGAAACGCCGGGCACAGGAGAGCTAGTATTTTATAATGTTTTTCTTTCGGTACATGTACTTAAAAGATTGAGCAATTTCTGCTGCTGTGGTCTCAAAATTGGCTATGTTAAAATAACTAAATTAAAATTGTACTATTTAATTATAACACTAGACGACAGACAAAATAATAGAACAGACTAAACTAATATGTAGGAAATTGGAATTTATATGCACTTAAATTTCGCAAAAAAATCGCTTAAATTGTCAAAGGAGCACTTATAAATATTTAAAAAGCAAAACAGGGTAGAGAAGTTTAAAATCCCTCCTCTAACGGTTCGAACCTTATATTAAATACAATTTTCTAACACTGAAAAAATAATTGAATAAAAACCTGACAACACAAAGTATTTTTTTTTTTTTTTTATAACTCGTATAAACTTATTAATTGAAAAAAATTACTTTGTAGTAACAATTTTTGTAGTGTTAAAAATTATTTTTAATAAGTTGGAACCATTAGAGGGGGGACTTAAATATTTTTTATTGACATTTTTAAAAGCGTTTTATGGATTTTAAGTGCATATAAATCCATTATCTATTAATAAGTACATATATAACATAAATATGAAAATCTATCGATAAGAAAAAATATAAAAAATGGAGCTACCACTGCTGGTAAATATGTTGCTGTTGTTGGTGAGAAGTTGCCAACTAGGATTTACAGAGTTATTAAAATTATATAAGTATGCAAGTGTTAAATAATTGATAACGAATAACGATTCTGAGCAAAGTTCGGTTAAACAACATTTCTTAAACTTTATTGATATTTACGATTTCTATTTAGATATTAATTTTAGAAGATTATAAAAAAAAATTATACATTGTGTTAAACATTATTTTACTAACCGCACTAGAAGTGAACAAATTGTTAAGCTTTTTCATTCAACGAAACCACATAAAACCAATTAATAAAAACTAAAACAATTCGAAATTGTCAAATGCCTTTAAATGTAGCTTAAAAACGGCCATAATGTTTTTTTAAATTTGTAGCACGTCTAGAAAACGCTAATATAATTGTTCCGTATAAATTAAAGGTCAAATCTGTTAAATTTAAACCATTATTTCCGTACATTTTCTAGGTTTTTTGCGAATATTATAACAAAACTACAATGAAAATCGACCGATTAACTGAACTAGCTGGACAAAACGTTCGTTCGGAAAAAACGCTACGGTATTTGAAAATCAAGGTTAGATTTCCGGTAGAAAAACGGTTACCGAACTGAGAAAAAACGGAATACAACGGAAATACATTCGAAGTCGTTTCGCCGAGAATCTAAAAAAAAAAAAATAACAATAATAATAATACCGTAATTTCGCAAAAATAATAAAAACCGATAAGATTATGATGGCATATAATAAATAATAAAAGAATATTATAATATTACACGTTTTATTATAGGGATGCGTACGAGTACACGGACACTAATATATCCCGTACGAAATATTTAATTTACGACGTTTGCGGTAATTTTTTTATATTTTGCGTATCATACGCGGGTATCGTCTTTGCATGCTATAAAGATCGCGAATGACGACGCGAAAAAACGAAAAAATGAAAAAAAGGTGGTTAGGTTAGGTCCGAGACATGTGCAATAACATTATTGTTATATCAATATCGTATACGCGAATGAGATATTATAATTTATCGCGTATCAATAAATTACGCTGCGATGGGGAATTACCATTATAATCATCGATATTTTACCGGGTATTTGATATTTATACTGACCTGTAAAAATAATACATTTTTCGATTACATACCTAGACCGTACATATATAATATAAATATTTATTATTTACGTGGGTTTTTTTTTTTTTTTTATTTGTTATTTTTTTACTGCAGAAACCGTACTTAGCGATGCGCGGATAGTATACAATTTTATATTAGGATATGTAGACGATTTTTTATTTATTACTTGGCTTATTATTATTATCGCGGCTAGCGAGCTGTAACATTTAAAATCAACGAAAAAAAAAACCTCTTAAATACCGCGTTCTAATCTCTGAACTAAGTGCACCGAAAGTATTTTTGAAAAAAAATACTCTTAAAAATTATTTTTTTTTATTTTTAACTATCGATTTAAGCAAAAAACACAATCAGATTTTGTGGAATACATTTTCATAGCACAATCTTAAGCTCCTTCTCCACCCCTCGAAAAAAAAAGATAATAAATCCCGAACCGTGTTCATTATTATAGGAAAACCAGCGTGGAACACAGTAATTGAACATTTTTAGAGAAAATTGATCATCGAGAGGAGCTAAGTATAATATTATACGGTTTATTAGTTTTTTCATAATATTATGATTATACAAAGACGGATAAAACGGTGTACTGGAAAACTCGAATGAGAAAAAAAACAACTTTTTTATTGCGCTCTTCATTGCATTTCGTTTCCTACTCGCAGTGTATAATAAATTTGTTTTTACGTATTTCCGAAACTCCAAACTGCATAATGTTATATTCATAATAGTATGTCAAGTGCATATAAATATTATATAGTATAGTTGTACTGTTAGTGTATAATATAAATATAATATTTCTTGTTTGAGAGTGCCGCCGCCGGGTTAAGGAAATTCGATAAAAAAAAAGAAGACTGATACTGTTGTAGGAGGAAAATGGAAAGGAAGGATATGTAGAGTAATTATATTTTTATTTATACGCCACGATAAACAATTGCTGGCGAAAAACAATTCTGAATGGAGTTTGGTTATACATGTTTTGAAAAGCCATGATATTTACAATTTTAAAATAATACATTTCGTAAATTGACCCGTTTTTCTCCGGTTTTCTCGTTTATTATGAACACCGCTGAGAAAATTAAAAAAATGACCTCATAAAAAGTACCTGAAAACCGGAGCAAGATTTCTGGTGGTAAAGTTGTTCACAGATAAAGAAAAAAATTAACATCATTGTAAAACCAATACATTTCTGACTTTGTTCAGAATCTAAAACGACCTCTTCAATTGACCACCAACTAGATACAAAATACCACAAGAAAGTTCCTATAAATTAAGGTTAGCGGCGTTTTATATCGTTACATCTGAAAAAAAAAAGTGGACGGTAGAAACGTAAGGAGTGGAAATTGAAACCAATCTTAAAATTTATAACGCGGAAGAGAGAAAGAGAGAAAGAGAAAAATGTTAATACATAATTAATAGAATAATTCTACATGTATGCGCTAAACTCCTCAGAAAGTAATCGACCGGAACCATCATAATATAATATTATACTCATTCCAAACTAAAATTTAGTTTTTTTTTTTTTTTTTTTTTGTTAATACATAACGATGCCGTTGAACCGTATAATACAGTGGCGCACAACACTCATGAAATTTATGGTTCAAATATTTAAATCAATGCAGCCATCCATTCACCTGTCTAGCTATTTTACCTCTTCCAAAGTCTCTCGTTGCGCTCGAAAATAACTTCTCCCATCACAAATAGATATCTTTGAAATCTGTGATAATATATCACGACAAATATACATTAATACAGAATTGTTTAACATAACATATAATATCTGCGCAATACCAGAAATTTAAAAAACTATAATTTCGAAACTTAGTCAGTCCGCTTAATTCTGACTTCATCGTCGTTCTTAAATCGGCAATATTCCTCTGTTCGAAAAAAAAAAATTGAAAAATTAGATCCATATAATTTTTGATCAGAAACATAAAAAAAAAAATAATAAATAAATATACATCCTAGTAAAACCAATACATTCTGAATCTAATATTTTGTTATGTTTTAGTGGCGTACAAATATGTAAAATATTTTAATTATTTTCGAACCGGTTACGGTAACACGGTATAGAGGATAATCCAGTGGAAAAAATCACCCACGATCATCCAAATACTGTAATATAGTATAGTATGTTTTTTTTTTTGTGCATATTGTGGTAAAATGTCAAATGTTTTCATTGTTTTTCCAATCACACCCTTCCCTCAAAATTAAGGTTGCCACTGCAGGGTATACGAATATTATAGTTTGACCACCGCGCCGCCAATCATTTGATAAAATAATAAAATAATATTCCACCCGTGCTTATAATCCCGTCGATTCGTGTTTACTTTTATCCCGTGGACAATTATCGTAGCCATATTATAATATTATTTTAAGTATCAGTCACGGGTTAAAATCAACGAATTAATTGTGGCGAGCTGCTGATTACGCCGATGCATCAGTGGCAGATTAAATGGGATGAAGCGACAATCGGCCTCTTCCTTTGTTTTTTTTTTTTAACGTTAATTTAATTATGAATTATCCGAGGCCATGACGAGAGATAGAGGGTTGAACTTAAAAAAATAAAAAAATAAAATTAGTGATGGGATGCATCCGAATTGCGTGACAAAAAAAAAAACAATTCCCGAATGGCATGCCACCTCTTACCTATCTAAATTGCTTGCCGTGTATTATTTTACTCATCACAACTTAAATTTTTTTTTAGTTTAAATCTACAATTTTCCAAAAAAACGAAAACAAAAATACAAAGATTTTATTTAGTCATAAATTCACCTAACTTTCAGTTACTAATTTAATTTAGTAGTTACTGAATATTCAAATTAAATTAAAGTGACATATAATATCATGTATAGAACCGCTCTAAGATATGGTTGTTACAACTGATTAGTCTCCTGATTGAAATATTTTGTACAGTGATGACACGATTTCAAGTTCTTGAAATTAGTAGAATAATATATGTAGGTACAAAAGTTGGCATATTATATGACGTTGCCGATGACAAAATAAATACTTTAAGAGGACGTATATTATGCATATTTTGTTGTTTCTGTCTTACAAACACAAGATATAGTAAAAACCTGCTTACCCAGACGACTGCACAGAACTTGTTTAATTTTGGTTTTAGAGTAAAAGCACTCATTATAAAATTAATAGAAAATAATATTCCGGAGACAGGACGTTGCGTTTTTTTGAGAAAATTATTTTTTTTTTTAAGTTTTAACGAATTAAAAAAAACGTTGATAAAGTTGTTATTTGTAAACAGTGAATTGACTGTTACATTCTAAGAAAATGAAAAAACGCGACGTCTTGCCGTCCGGAATATTGTTCTATTTTGATTTTATTATAGATGTTTTTGCTCTAAAAACAAAATTAAGCGAGTCCTGTGTAGTCTGCGTAAGCACGTTTTGACTATATCGTGCGTTTGTAAGACGGAAACAACAAACGCATGTGTACCGTCCTATTAATATATTAGGCACATTGACAATATGTAATTAATTAGCACATAATTTAATGTTAGAGATAACAATATAGACGATATTATACGTAAAACCAAAATAGTAAAATAATTTTTCAATATTAAAACATTAATTATAAATTTAATATTCAAAATTAAATAATTTTTACCACACCGGTAAAACAACAGTTACATTTTTACCATCAGTCTTAATAAATCTAAAAAAACGTGAGAAAGAAAATTTCACTTTAATTAAATTTTTTATGAAGTCTAAAATAGACAAATGAAGTTATGATAAGTGAATTTGTACGCGACACGCAATTCGAACAGGCCTCTGTGAGAGCTGACGTGGAATTTGGACACATTCCTATGTACGATGACATACAGTTCAGATATGTTAATTTATGATTATTTTTTGGTATGCAATACAAAATTAGATCCATCGGAAATTTATTTTATTTACGGTTTTGTATCCAATGATTCCAGTTCACCGCTCCCATCTTAAATGCATTTTTTCTTAAAATTACATACGATCATTAAATGCATATGAAATAGTTGCGACGGTAACAACTTTGATTAATATCTCGAATATTTAACCGATGTGATTATTGCGCCACATAAAATTTAACAAAGGCTTGAAAATAATCTTCGTTAGACATATTTTATGAGATATAAAAAAATTTGCAGCTTTTTCCATTTTTATAAAAAATAAGAGCAGTATCAGCTGATGAGCGTGTCACTGTTGTAAGTGAAATGTTAGCAGGATAGAACATAATATAGAGATATTTAATTTAAATCTGTATTCAACAATAAATCTGTATTCATTGCTTACTAAATATGATTCTGAGCGCAGTTCGGTTGTGTATGTTTTGAAATTAAAACGTTTATAAAAAAAAAAAAAAAAAAAAATGTACAGTTTTATTGTATAATATGGCACATAGATCTTTATAATTAAACCTAACCTAACATAACGTAATATTTATCCATCACGTCGTAGCAGTTCGAAGTCTCTGGGAGCTGAAATGGGAAAAACTTCCGGAATCCTACATCAACAAATAGATTAGTTACTTCTGGCATCCTTATTCGACCATGGTTCTAGTCTACCATGGAAACATTCAGCTGGTATATAATTGCCATGTACACTAGACTACGCATTTGACCACAATTTTTTAACAAAACATGCTTATCATTCAGGTTTCAATAGTAGCCCCGTTTGTACTCTCACCAAGTATGGCTGCGAATATGACGATTTTTTCCACCTGTTAATAACCTGCTCTTCCCTCCACTCCAATAAGTTTAATTTAAAAAATAGTTTTTATTCGATTCACGTTAATTTGTCTTATTCAAGCGTCCTTTCCTTCCAATAATGAATTTCTAATCAAACAAAGTTTTGTTCTTCAAGTTGATTTGAAAATTTAAGATCTGTGGATTCTATAATCATAGTTTTTATTTCATCAAATAAAAAAAAACCTTTTGGCGGTTTTTTCGTTTGTAGGTATCTGGGTATAAGTTTTATAGCGCTTTTTAGTTTAGTGTGGTTTGATTGGCTCTGTCATTTTCCGTTTAATTTATTGAAATGAGTCGTAAAACTTGTGTTGTTTACTCGACGAAAGAACATTTTGGAAAAGTCTCACGTAGCAAAATCAGAATATATAGAGTGTGGGTGGGTTGTACCACGTCGCACCACTATAGATTATATTATAATATTATATGTTTCGATTAAAAAGAACTCACGGATTTAAAATGTTCGGTGCACACAGCAGGATGTATTGTCGTCACAAAGATCAAATTAATCCACCAAGCGATTTTTCATATTTTATAATACGATATTTAAAAAAGTGAAAAAAAAATGCTGGACCAACGCAGCACATCAACGGCATTGCAAAGAATGTTTACCTTGAATCAACAATGCCATTTTCCATCCGCCTACCTTCCGAAAATACCCACCATCTAGTTTCCATGGTGGTCCTTATTGAAAGTTATCAAACTTTCGCAGTCTAAAACACTTTTAATGACTTTTTAAACTTTTAACATAAATACCCTATAGAATACGTTTACATAAAACCCATACGTTTTGTTTGTTTTAAACATGCATTTTAAATAACTATTCCAAAAATTCTAGCTGACTGAAACTTTTGTTTAAGTATAATCTTTTCTCTTCTACAATTTTGGAAGTTCTTGCAAATGTAAATGAATTTATTGCTTTTAACACACAACATACTATTTTATTTAAAATACTTTAATAGAACAAAAATTATTTCAAATGTCAGAACGTCGTGGAACACCTAGCTGTGTATACGATTTTTCACCTAATCGTCTATTATCAAATTTCTTAGCAACTGACTGCCATTACAACATATACAAATCGATTTAAATCACTGTTGTATAGTGTTATTTATTTTATTTTATTTTATATATCGTTTACTGTTATTGTGTATTGTTTTATTGCGCCATGCGACACGTCCAACACGTCCGACACGTCGAACTCGGTGGTCCGCGCAAAATTGCTCAAAATAGCGTAAACTGTTTCTGACTATATAAAATTAAAACTAAAAATAAATTATTATACATAATACCACAGAACAGCGAATACTTTACAGCGAGTATAAAGATTGGTGTAGCCAGTGGTTCTCCGTATTTTTTTTAACTTTATTCCATACATGGTATAGCCAAAGAAACCATTAATAACACGGATAAACCATGAATCACCGCCCCACTGAGTGAATCGTCCGAATGTGTTTACATTAGGCATCTATCATACAGTATTATGTTTTCGGAAAAACAATATGTGATCAATATTAAATAAAGCAATTAAACATATCAAAGTTAAAAAGACGTCCTAGGATAATGGAGACGGGTGCAGCCACTGTTATAGATAACTTAATGTATACCTGTGTAAGCAACAATAAACTATCAATTACTAAAAAACGATTCTGAGCGGAGTTCAGTTGATAGTTATACTTTGTCAACAATATATACGCCGTTTTATAGTAAAATAAGTAAATTGGCTTTGTATATTTTCTTTAATAATATTTGTTTAAAATGTTGTACCGATTTTCCCAGTTTCCATACGTTTTTCCCGGTTTTCCCATGTTTCATCCCGGTTTATCACATTTCCTGGGAAAACTTTTGAGAAAACCGTAAGTTTACCTTTCTAAAGTACCATGCTAGTGTAATTTATTTTAGAAACTTTGCTATCAATAAAATTTGGGACAAAATTGCCAGTAGAAAAGTTGTGCACAGAAAAAACGAAGGCCGTAATATATTTTAACTAATACCTACATTTCTTATATTTTCCCGTTTTTTTTTTTTCGGTTTATCAAATTTAATGAGAGAACTCCTGAGAAAATCGAAAAATGACCTGCTTAAAGTACTTCTCCACGCCGATTTCTTTTCAGAAAGGTGATACACGTAGAAATCCGAGCAAGTGTTCTGGTAGAAAAGCCGCGCACAGATGAAAAAAAAAATATAAACATCTTTGTAAAACTATAATCTTTTTCGCTCTACTCAGAATCTAAAATGATCTTATTTAAGTAGCAAATTATGTCAAAATGCAACAAAAAAGGTCTCTTGTCGTGTTTTGTTCGGAGTAAGATTTCTTGGAGAAAAGGTGGTTACAGGTAGACTAAAAAAGTATCACACATCATAACGAAACCGACAGATCCCTCGCATCCCTCAGAATCAAAAATGTATCAACGTCACAGAATACTGCGGAGTTATGCATAATGTATGATAATAATAGCGCCAGACCGTATTAACAGTAAATGCGACGCACGAAGACCGTGATTTTAATAGCATTATTATAGAAAACGGCGAGGGAAATAATTCGTTTTATTTTATATACACAATAATTAATTCGGCTCTAAGTGACAACAAGCATTATTTATACTGCAACTACAGTACATATACTCGAGTTAAGCTACGTCGAATTCCCGTCACTGCAAACGGACGTGAAACACAATTTGTGAGGACGGCTATAATCTGCGAAGATAGAATAAAATGTGTAATTTAATTTTAGATCCGAAACAGAGTGAGAAAGACTCACGGTGGTAGTAGTTTTACAACGGTTTTTGTCTCCGTCGAAAACAACTGCAAGGATTATACTTTTCGTAATAATCAAAATTATCTAGAGCTTATAGTTTGTTGGACAGCCGATGTCGACGCGTTATTCTTATTATCGATAAAACATTGACGTGATATTGTGTACAGGAATAGAGATTCGTTTTGATTGTCATTACTACTTGCTAAATACGACGAACTTGAAAATTGTGAAATGTCAGTATGTGTATTAATTCTAACATGCGAGTTCGTAATCAGTTTTTAAATGTTTTCTTACAGATCATTTCCGTAAATGTACTAACGAAAATTAATCCATTCATATATTTTATTATACATAATTATACGAGTATCTACGTCGTAATATTATAAATCGTACATATTGTTTCAATACACTTAACGCGCTCTATTGATGACGACCGGTAACGAACTTGGTTACAGTATAATATTCTAACATGAGGACACTACCGTCACCTAGTTTTATAGTTAGTGACTAGCATAATACTCGTAGACAATAAAATATTCGGTGTTTTACTGCAACACTACAATATCTTCTAGCCCGTTTTTTAAAATTCAAACTTGCGTTGTGAATAATATAGTGTTTTGGCACGCTTCCAAATCGTATTCCAACAGCCAGTATTAACCCAAATTGATTAGTACATAGAATGTCCAGAGTACGGATAGGCCTCACGAATTTGAGTACCGGTACAAACGTAACGTGCTCAAATATTAAAAAAAAAAAAATTTAAAAAGGACGTTCTAAAATGGCGACGACTGCAACCACTGTTATAGGTAGTTTATTGTATATCTGTAAGCAACGATAAACCATCGCAAACGAAAAAACGATTCTGAGCGTAGTTTAGTTGGTATTTATGCTTTGTCAACAATATATATGTCATATTAAAATTATTAAATAGGCATTTTATATTTTCTACAATAATATTTGTTTATACCGTACCGATTTTCCCGTTTTTCCTGCGTTTTTCCAGGTTTCCTATGTTTTCTCCAGATTTTTCACATTTGCTAGGAAAACGCTTTTGAAAAATCAAAAAACGATTTCCCTAAAATACTTTTCCAGTCAGATTTCCTTTTAGAAAAAGTGCAATTATTTAAAATCGAAGCGAAATTGCTGGTAGAAATGTTGTCTACAGAAAAAATAAATTGTAATATTTTACTATTAAACTAACCATATATTTTCCCTTTTTTTCTCAGTTTTTCATGATTTTTTCCAGATATTATGAAAACTACTTGAAAAATCAAGAAATCACCATGGAGAGAAAATTTCCTTTCAGAAAATAACATACACTCAAATATAACGGAGCAAGATTTCTGGTAGAAAAGTTTGCACAACAAATCGAGGAGTAGTTTTCCATTAAAAAAGTCCGAGCGAGCAATAGCTGGATCTCTAGGTACACCTAAAATGCATTTAATTTTTCCCTGTTTAGGTAAAAGGAAAAAAATAAGAACAATCAATATTTTTCTTAACACAGGTTTGAAACTCACGACCCCTATGATGAGAATATGTATGTATAACTATTCGTCTACAACAAACATACTTTGATAAAGTTATTAATGTTTTTTAATATAACATATAATATTTGCATAATATCAGAACTTCAAAAAGCTATAGTTTCAAAACTTAGACAGTCCGCTCAATTATGACTTCACTATCATTCTTAAATTTGCAATATAAATATGTTCAAAAAAAAAAAAAAATCGAATAATTAGATTTGTTCTACATAATTTATTACTCAAACATTTTCGTCAAAATTTGATATTAAAAATCTTTTACAAAAAAGAATACTACATTTTTTTTTTTACCGTGAAGTAAGAATTGATTGAACCTCCTGTGACCAGTTAAATTTTCAAGCATTTCTGTTAAATCTAACAATTTTATCAAAGAATTCCTACCGAATAAAAATTACGTACAAAACTCTTAAAATTATGATTTCTATAAATAGTTCAAAAATGTCTTAAATTTTTAAAAATTTTACCACGTCTAGAAAAGGCAAATTTAAACTTTCTAATCTAATTTAAAATCTCTGTAAATATTTTTAACTGACTTACAAATAACAAATAACAAATCTGAAATGATAATAAAAGCATAATTTGCGTAAATTTCCCGTTTTCTTACGTTTTTCTCAGATATTATGAAAACCACTTGGAATATCAAAAATCGACCTCTCAATAGTACCTTCTGGTCAATATTTTTTGTCAGTAATGGAGGCGCGCATGCATATTTGAGCAATATTCTGGTAGAATTTGGTTACACAGAATAAAAAAAAAATTTAAAATTTAAAAAAATAAACATCTTAGTAAAACCAATATATTCTTCACTACACTTAGAATCTAAAACGAGTTATAAACAGTTTAGTTCTGTAGCAATATGTGTACAACATAATACTATTTTCATGTTTATAGTGTTTATGTGCCGTGAATGTCCGTAATCGGTGAATGCAAAGACGCATGTCACCTAATGAGTGTCGGCATACACATCCTAAATTAGTGAATGTTGACATTAATTATATTATAATTTTAATCAATGTTGACGTATACGAAATGAGGTTTTTTTTTTTTAATGTTAATATACTTTTTTGCACATTATATAAGTCGTATGAACTGTAGACAATAAATTATAAAAAAACAACATATTGTTTAATTTAATCAACGAATAATTATTACCTATTAGACAATATTATATTTTATGATTTGTGTTACCTATTAATTTAAATAATAATTTTTTTTATCTTATACAAAATAGTATTACAAAAATAAAAACGGGTAAAATGATGTTATAGATAAACTGTATAGTTTATACGCCTACAGAAATCAAGAAATCAGTCCTATTTATTGCAACATGACATACTGTCATGGCATTTTGTATTTGGCATTTCTACGTTTTTTTGCTGTGTTCTTTGGTTTGTATCGCGTAGAACTTAGTCCGCAAATATTATTGAATTTGATGTACAAATTCGCCTTAACGATATTGGTCGATCCCTATTTGTACATCAACGATTAAATTTTCTTTACACTCTGAAAACCGATGTCTCGTATATAAATCATCGTTAACAACATTTTCGGTAAGTAATTTATTAAAAATCACGATCTACTATCTCTAATACTACAGCTAAAATATCTAACATTTCATTTTAAAAAGACGACCTAGGATAATAGGAACGGGTGCAGCTTCCGTTTTAGGTAATTTAATGGGGCGTTGTCTGATTGCTGCCCAAAGTGGCTTTTTTTCCTTTTTCATATCCCGATTGCGGCTCGAGCAAAGTATGTAGGAAATACCGTTTTGAATGATTATTGAAACTAAATATACTTATCCCGTTTGCGTCCAAAGTGTTTTCATAAAAAATATGATACAGTGCATTTACACGAGCTATCAATATTCGTCGTAAATAGTGCATTCCAGTATATATATTAAAGATAAGAAAACAAAGATAGCCAACCAATAATTAAATCAACCATAGAAATTTAATTAATTCATTTTTTTAATATTTTGTGCAATTTTAATTTGACAATAATTATACAATTGTATTTTATATTTACTGTAAATTGTAATAATTCGACTTCTATGATATTTTAAATAGCAATTGTAATGTTAATAATATAAAAATAAATCATGAATATTTATATGAAATTTTATTTTATTTATTTAAATGATTATATAATTGGTATTTTTTGAACTAATGTGTCTTGGGCCGCAATCGGGATACGGATATTTGGGGTAAAATATGGTTTTCCCATGTTTTATCCTGGTTTTTCACATTTACCGAGAAAACTCTTAAGAAAATGGAAAAATGATTTCATTAAAGTACTTATCCAGTTGAATTTCCTTTTAGATTTATTACTATCATTGGAGCAAAATTGCTGGAAGAAAAATTGCGCACAGTATAAAAAATATATGTATACATCTTTGTAAAACCATAAGCTTCTTTGCTCCACTCAAAATCTAAAAGAATATCTTAATTATTCATGAGTAATATTATTTTGATGTTATTTATAAAAATATATAATTAATAAAATATAAAAATGTTTTTTTTTTTTTTTTTTATTAGGGTACGAAAATGTTCCAATAAACAATATGATGTGATGTTTTATGTTCCCATGTAACATTGTTTGCATATATTGTAATGTTCGGCTGAACTGATATTATTATTGGGATTTGAATTGATAGTATTATGTATGGAGATTGTTAAACGTAAAAGACGTTAGGGTTTCCGAAAGGATTTTCCGAGACGCTGGAGTTTCTGACGGTGTTTTTCGTGGTGACCGCCCGTAATATCAGTATATTCTGTGAAAAGCAATTCGATTGGTTTGAGTAATTGTGTTTTGGTTAGTATTTTCAAAAAAAAATCGATGTAAAAAAAATAATAAAAAATAAATTAATATTTTATTAAAAAAAATAAATTAAAATTTATTAGTTTATATTTTAATTTTTCCATAAAGCGTTCAAAGCGTTTAAATAAATTACCTATAACAATGACTGCACTAGTCTCCATTATCCTAGGACAGCTTTTTCGGGTTGCATCCGGATGGTTTTTTCGTTTAAAATCTTGATTCTGGGTTGGATACAATTGTTCGTATTCTCGGGTTTTTCGCGCATGGGTCCACTGGTTAGGTGTTCAGAAAGTGTTCAAAGCGTCTAAATGAAATGTTCGGTCACTATAACTGTCACTCGTGGAATGACAACGAGAAACTTTTAAACTCTTGCAGTATTGTTTAAAAACCTCGTTGCCAGGGGATTTTGATTTGGCCAGTAAAAATATTAACAACATTATTAGCATACATTTACAAATCTAATTACGGGTCTATACAAAATGTATCAATATATTATATATTTATTTTAATACAATGTGGCGTACATATCGTTGAAAAAGCAACACTTTTAACCGAACTCCGCTCAGAATAATTTCGTTAGCAATGATTAATCTTTGGTTATAGATGTACTTCCCAACTCCTCATATAATACAGTGGTTAGATGGCGGGTGTTTTTTTAATATCAAAACCATTGTATTCGTATTCAGACGAAATAATATGCACAGTGATCTGTTAAATTTAGATAGGTAGTTGAGTAGATATGACTAAGGTAACTAAGAATTTTTCGAAAATGATATTATTGCAGAATATTGTTTATCGAGCAATTGTAAACCGTTTTAATTACGTTAAAGACCTGTATAATATCATTTTAACACACAAAATGAGTTTTGAATTACCGAATTCTAGACAAATAAGCATTGAATGTTTAGTAAATGCGAATTTATCCCTAGATTGACCGATCAACGGTATGCCGTGCCAACAGATTTGAACTGGTTGTTTCTAACATTGAAAATTGTGTCATTGGTTTGTCGAAATTGATATTGTTGGCGCCGATTGATAGGCATAATGTTATAATCGCGCGTCCACATTCCCCGCGCCAATACCCGCCCGCACAACCGTCGCTTAAATAGGTCAGAGTACCTAAAATAGCAACTAATAGCAATTAATGAAGGGCTTCGGTCGGTCTCACACACACACATATTTAAATTAAGTTTATGTTATCGCCGTGAATTATTGTTAGCTTTAAGTTGAGATGTCCTCGCCGTGCGGCAGAGCGGTGTACCTGATACTATTAATGAGTTTTTGTCTGTTACACGGTTACGTTCCGCTTGTTTTATAATATTACTGTTTTATACGCCGCCATATAAGTCGCGAATCGAGTGCACCAAGCCCAAATAAATATTTGATTATAGATTATATAGATTCTGAGTGTAGCGAAGAACGCATTGGTTTTACAATGGTTTTTATTATTTACTTTTTAAAAATCCGCATATTTTTTGGTATGATGTGGAAAACTATAAATTCAAAAACCATTAAAAACCATATAAAAAATTATCGGGTCATTTTAGCGAAAGGCAATTCGGTGAAACACATTTTGGTGGATCGTTTTCGGCGAATGGATAATATATCGGCGAGCGGATATTTCAGTGACATAATTTATTTATTTAGAGTAAAAATAATACAGAAAATGGGCTGATATTGGTGACGGGTATGCCGTTGTTATAGGTGGGAAGTTAAGAAGGTAGGATACATAGTTTTTTTAAAAAAAAATTAAATTTTGTTTATACGCAACGATAAGCCATTGCTCACGAAAAACGATTCGGAGCGAAGTTCGGTTAGACATATTTTGAAATGTGTTTTCGGAATAAAAGATAATATACATATATACGGGCACGGGCCCAAAACCAGGGTTCAAGGCATTATTGGACAGGTTTTTTTTTTAAGTCTATGCAATATTTTACCACGAACATTAGAAGTTACTCCACTATTTCTCGGGTTTCTTAGCGCACGGGTCCACGGATTATTTCACACACGGTTCCGAATGATTTGTTGACGCATATGTGCACCATGGGTCTCGGCCACTCGCCTGGCGTCGGATACTCCGGGATGCTAAAGCTTCTGACGGTGTTTTTCGTGGTGACCGCCCATACACTCAGTTTATTCTGTAAAAAGCGAATCGATTAGTTTGAGTTATTGTGTTTCGTTAAGTATTAAAAATAAAAAAAAGCTGATACTAGGAATGGGAGCGGCCACTGTTGTAGGTGAGAAGTTGGGAAGGTATAAATAAGGTTATTTCATTTATATCTGTAAGTAACGATAAACCATTGCTGACAAAAGACAATTCCGAGCGCAGTCCTGTAATACACAATATGAAGTGCCATAATTTTTCTGCGATTTTCATTTAAATTTGATTTCAAAACGCTTATTAAAAAAAAAAAAAAAAGTCGTCCGATAATTTTGGAAATTTGACAACGTCTAGGTAAGTACCTAGTCTGCGCAGTTTTCTGCGCAATATTTCGCTGGTTAAGTTATCAAAAAGTGTTTTAATCTCCTTAAATAAAATGTTCAGTCACTATGACTGTCACTCACGAACAACTATTAAACTATTGCAGTACTATTTAAAAACCTCGTTACCAGGGGATTTCGATTTGGCCATCAAAAGTATTAATAACATTATTATCGTATGTATACAAATATAGTTACTGTTCCATACAAATTGTTTCAATATATATATTACCTTAATATGACGTATATATTTTTTGACATAGCATCACTATCGACTGAACTCCGCTCAGAATTGTTTTTTCGTTAACAATGTTTAACCGTTGCTAACAGATATACATTGAATTATCTATAACCCTCGTACGTCTTTTTCTTTATATTATATATACAGCCTATAAGTTACATCAAGGTGTCAAAAGATTCTAAAAATAATTATTATTTAGGTTTAATATGAGAGGCGAATAAATAAATCAAACGTTTATTAAAAAATTTCACTTGAGAATATTTACCGGGAGGTGAAATTTCACCAGAGTAAATTTACAGAGCGGGAGTGAAATTTCCGGGGATAAGCTATCCTGGTTACACCGGCATTACCAACATTCATCAATATCGCTATGTAAATGTCGATGTTCACTATAGTGAATGCTTTCTTTCAAACAATACAAGTTTAATCAATATATCTGCGTTAACCAGTGACGTAGGTGCGCGATGACATTTTATATTGAACGGTGAATTATGTTTGAGCAGTGTTCATTATTTATATATAATTAAAATATGTACAAAAATATTCCTTTTGATAAAACGCTTAGAGTATATTATATTAGGTATAATATATGAAGTATTTAAAAAAAAAAAAAAAAAAATGTACAAAATCGAAATATTACATAATAATTTTTTTTTCTTTTATATATATAAAATAAATTTTGTGCAGTTGACGTTGGGCGAGTTTCTTTGAATAATTAAAAAAAAAAAACATCATTATGCCATAATCAATTTCCATTAAATATAGTGCCGTTGCGTATACTGCCGCGGGATTTATTATTTATTTATTAAAACTTTGCTACTTTTTTCCTCGAATCACTTACAATTTCTGACGAAAAGTATAACGTGCTCGACATAAGAAAATTCCAACCCTCCACCCCCCTCCCCCCCATCGATCATTTTCTCCTACCGTCTGTGGATATTTTCTCTCTTGCTTCGGACATTTCTTCGTACCGCGTTTGTAGAGCGGATCACATGGACAAATCCGCTACCATGAAGTTTTAAATACGTGCGTTTTTTTCATACAATTATTACATTATAATGTATAGGTAACGCTGCAAACGCTGATAACATAATCCAATGTAAATTATTTTCTTTTTATATGGTTAGAGATGAGTAGTGAAGTACTATTCAAACGCCGCGTGCCGCGCCGGCACGCAATTAATGACGGTCCACTTGTATTTAAAAATATTTTTAAACTAAAACATTGTACTATATTTATGGTATTTTTAAATATAGGTTGAAAATCAAAAATGGTTACTAGTTCTATTCCCAAGTACATAAGAAGATAGGCACAGATTAACCGTTGAATTTCGAATCGACCGCTTATCTGGTGAAAAAATCTACTCCTTTGTAGGTATGACAATTTGCCACCCATTCGTCAAAATGTATTAATGTATGCATAATTGTACTCTGTATATTAATTAAAATTATTGAAATTCATATTTTTAAAGAAAATAAAACTACCTAAATCGTCCACATTGTTATCACTACTATCCCCATCGTTTGCCTCGTCTATTATAATATTCATTCAATAATGACTTTGTTTGTTGATATTCGTGTGATATTTTTTTTTTCGGAGCGTTCTTAAAGTCGATTCTATAGGATCCGTTAATAACGCGTGTAAAAGGTCTTCATTTGTATTTACTCCTGTGTTTTGAGGTGTGTGACATAACTTTGTAATCTTCGTTCTTACACTACTACGCTTCCTCAGATAATTGTTCTAAAAAAAAAAAAATTTGAGCTGAGCTTAGTTCTATACATTAAAAAAAAAATACTTTTCTAAAGTAAACTAAATAATTCGAGGTATGTTAAATCATTTTCAAAACCTCTACTATCACATGTTAAAATAATATTAATCATTATATTATATTATTATTGAAATACCTTTTTTTGTAGTATTAAAACAATTAGGTCAGGTCAATACACAAGTTTATGCAAATAATAAAACATAATACGTAATGTAAGCAAGAGTATGATACAATATCATGGATGTATTTTTGGAATGACAAAATTTGAAACTTTTTAGTAATATCAATTTAAGTTCTGAAAATATCACAAAACTAATAAAAAAAAAAAAAGGACGGATATACTTCGCACGTGGCTGTAACTTTTGTAGGTGAGAAGTTGGGAAGGTAAAATACAGATGGGAATTTAATTTATACCTATAAGCAGCAAAAAACCATTGATAACAAAAAACTATTCTGAGCCAATTTCAGTTGGTAGTGTTGCTTTGTCAACAATATATATCGCCCAGTGAAAACGTAATAATGTTATCGTCTTTAGTTTGGTAAAACGATTTTTTGTTTTAAGTTTATTCGAACACGAGTGTACTGTCGGAAGTGCGAAAATATATATTTTTTAATATTTCCCGAAAGACTGCAGAGACGGTAAACGCCGGTTGTGTAACGTCCGCTTAATTGAAAAGGCGCCGATAACGTATTTTTGCCATCGGTCATGTTTTATCTACACCAGACCTAGCAAAATAAGTTTTCGCTTTATCAACTTATGTATAATACCATGGGATGTTAAAATTAAAATACTGAGTTATTTCAACGGAGGCAAACGGGAAATTCGCTTTGAATACATCTTGTCAATCAAAATTAATTAATTTTCATGATGGTAGACGGTGCTATTAAAAAAAAAAAAAACGACATAATTATTGCCATTGACGAGTTGATTAAATTGCCAGTTTAAATTGGATATCGGTTTCTTCGTTACAAAATAACAAACCGGTTAGCAAACAAAACGATTCCGTTTCCATTATCGAAAATTATAATTTGATTACAAATACTCTATCGCACGTTTTAAAAAAATATATGTGCAGCACTTAGTTGAAAACTAACGAATCGAGTGACTTTCGAACAAACCGTACTATTTTTAATATTATCAAAAACGTATTAAATATTTAATTTTAAATTGGTTCGATTTGAATTTACGTAAATATTTGACGCGGGCAGTACCTATGTAATATAAATATTGACATATTGTACGCGAAAAATGTAACCCATGTGCGTTGGACAATATTAATGTCCTATATGAGGATTCTTCTCAGTAATGAAAAAGACCAAAAAAAAATCGTAAACAATTGTATTAGTATTTAGTGTTAAAAAACAAAAAAATATCAAAACGAAAATAATCGATTTACTACAGCAATAACGCAGCTATATTTTATAGGGTATGCGTATAATTACTTTGGTTTCTGAAAACGCGTAGGTACCTGTGTGCTACAATACATAATGTAAAAAACATTACTATCTGTATCGCTACGCCGTATAATAATACCTAATGCAACAATGCAACCAGCAGGAGGTGTCTTGCCACCACCTTTCGCCCGTATTTATGTAATATAAATTTATTGAAAACATAAATCAATAGAAGAAAAAAAAAGTTTTTTTTTTTTTTAAAAATCGTTTCAATACGTAAACATGTCCCGATATTTGTGCACGCGATGCAATATTGTCATATTATTTTCTGTACTCGTGTTCAAACGTAAACCAACAGAATAACAAAACTTAAATCTCAACAAGCGGACGGTTTTTTGTGATAACTACGATAAGTTAACAATTTTTCGAATATTTCAGAAGACAATAAATACGTTTTATATTATCAAAATAAAATTGTTCGTTTTATTATAGCTACTGAACGGAACACGGAATGTGTTCATTGGTGTATCCGAGGACTTATAATACGCGGATCTCTATTTGTAGATTTATGAGTATACCTATAAGCAGGATAGAAAATTGCGTATAGTACGAGAGTACGGCACACGGTGTGTAATTTCCGAAATGTGAAATATTGTGATATGTAATTGCATGATTGCATTGGTTTTTCATTTTCCATTTTTTTACTCAGAAATCCTAAAATTTATCGTTAAAAAGATCGTAAACAGCAAGTCAACACGTAAAACATTGACATATTTCAAAGATGACGGAGGCACAGAATAGGTTGCACATACTTTTACTACAAATGTTTAATTTATAGATATTACATAATGTAAGATACATATTAACAAAATAATGAATCAAAACTGATCATACTATGTGTAATTTATTGATTTATTTTATTATGCATACTAAAAGGACAAAAGAGCTAACGACAATAAGCAGTTATAGGCGATATCGAGAGTGTTAAGTACCTAGGATCTTTTGTACAAAAGAACGGCGGCGTTTTTAGCGCGCGAAACATAGGCTTACGTGTGATCGGATATAGTGGGAACGGTAATTTGTTTAAATTGAGTAAAGCAGAGTAATTTTTTTTTTGGTTTGACTTTATAATACTTTTAAATTAATTCNTAAGTAATTAATAAATTATTAGGAACAATTGTATGCAATACAAATTTTTCGGGGTATATTCAACTCCATTTAGATGCGTGTGCCCAAAAAATTTATTTACCGATAGGGCACCGAATGTATTGACCATATTATATGACTTGCGTGCATATTATTTTTTTTCTGCCTGCGAGAAATTGTTCCACCAGTAGCAGAAATCTCGCTCCAATCAAAAAACGACAATAATACATATATTCTTTTTGTTGAATTATCAATTTATTATTGGTACGTTTAGGTGATGTTTTTGATTTCCCAATCGGTTTTTATAATAACAGAAACCCCCCCCCCAAAAAAAAAATATAATTAAACGTAAGATAAAAACGGACAGATTTACAAAGTTAACAATAATTTCATTATTATCAATTTTTTTGATTTTCGTTTTCTACCAAAAGTTTTATTCCGAATTTCAATATTAGTATCATTACTGAATGAATATTTTGGTTATAAATTAGTATTAGTAAATATAACGTAATAAGTGCTTTGAAATGCCGTCATTTTTTTTTCGATAATCACGTCAAAACGTTAAAGGTTAGCGTAAAACGTTTATAAAAAAAAAGAATCTACTAAAACATTTTTATTTATATATATTAAATATGCCTATCAAATAAAAACTAAAAACATTTAAAATATAAAATGCCTATAAACAACTCAAAAGAGCTAATAAAAATTATATAAAATAATAATAATGCTGTAAAAACGAATTTCAACAAAGAACATAATCGAAAATAACGAACCCGTTATCACCGTATACGTTTCGGTTTCTCCCAATTATTAAAAAAAACTACACAAAATATCAAAAAAACGAACTCCTCAATGCATATTATAACATGCAACTAAATACTATGAAAACATAACAACATTAAAATTTGTATTAAAAAAATAAATAAGTATTCTTAAAAACTAGTTTTTAGTTTATTGATTTGCGTAAGATTTCTAGTAGAAAATAGACAGAAAAAATGTTCTGCAGTGATAATAAATTCCTCACTGTATTCAGAATCTAAAATACTGAATGAATAATTAAAAAATTATAAAAAAAAACCTGCTAAAAATTAATCGCCCCCGGGTGGGCTCGAACCACCAACCTTTCGGTTAACAGCCGAACGCGCTAGCCATTGCGCCACGAAGGCACACTTTGTTACGATTGTAGACAAATTATATAAACCCAATAAGCTACCAATATTGCAACTATTTTTTATTTATTAAATATTAAACACTGTGATGTTAAAACAAAAAAAAAAAAAAAACAATTAATTACTCGAATTTAATCACATATTATTTATAATTATATTTATTTGTATTTACATACATTATACAGTGTATTTCACTCAAATGGTACTATGGTAAAACGAAATATTACACTTCGTTGACCTCGGAGATTGAAATGGGGATTTCGAGAAACGACGGGCAATACTCAAATACACTTTTTTTTTTCATGGATTTTAAAATTTCATACCCTTGCAGTGTGCACATGCGCAATAAAACTTTTTTCGAAACAAATCTAGTTTACCATCTCAAATGTGTGATTTTACCTGTATATTAAGAATCTAAAAAAAAAAGTTGGAAGTTGCGGGGAAAATTTCATGAAATTCGGGTTTTCCGTTTACGTATTTCTTAGTAAAAATTTAACATTTTCAATTTTTTTTTTTTTAAATGTTTAATCGTTTAAGCGTTTTTCAACGCTTAATCCATTGGTATAGTCAAAACTTACCTTTATCATACTTACTTTTGAAGTTATTGTACATAAACCTTGACAAATAGCATTTTGGGTGCACTTAGAGACCTGGCGGGGTCACTAGGGTTTGAACATTTGTAACTCTAAATCTAAGCTAAATAGACCCATTCTGACTTTAATAATACAAATCTTAAAAATCACACGTATTAGAAAAAAAAGTTTTTGAAAATGTTTAGTTCTCTCTAAGAAATACGCGTAAAGGAAAACCAGAACTTCATAAAGTTTTCCCCCATAACTTCCAAACGAAGTTCGTCCAACTTTTTTTTTTTAAATTCTTAATGTACAGTCAAAAACACACATTTTGAACAATGATCTTGGGTCGTAGTAAACTAGATTTATACCCTTTTTCAATGGAAACACCTATTTTCAACTCTAGATTTGGATTAATAATTTTTTTTTTTACAACTTACATAAATATCTTTTCTTTCTTTCAAAAATTGTTCGATTATAGCTACTATAAAATGTATAATTATTTCCGAATAAATTTACTAACAAATGTATACCATACGTGTAAAAAATTACAAATAAACTTTTCAAAATATGAAATTATGAATAAATTAAAAAAATTCACTAATTTAAATTCAACTTTTATATAGCTGTTTTTCTGGCAATTTTTGAGTTAGAAGAAAAATTTTTTTTTTATGTGAATTGCTTAAAAATAATGATTTATCCAAATATAGTGTAAAAAATATGTGCTTCTATATTTGAAAAAATGCAAGGTTTATTATTTATAAACGCACACTGAAAGGGTACGAAAATTGAAAATCTATAAAAAAAAAATGTGTTTTTCAGTGTAATACATTGAATGTTTAACCGTTATTTAACCGTTATCGCCCAAATTACACTAATTACACACAAAATCCAAAAATCATATTTAGGGATGGCTAGCGAAATGCTCATATATTTTTGCTTACTAACAAGAAATATTCCAATCAGATTTTTCGATAATATAGGTAGAAACTTGAGCTTAGTAAATTTACCGAGTATATTTTAATGGTCCGTTTTTTACCTTGTAATTTTTTTACTGTCTTTTTTTATAATTCGTTTTATCAAAAAAAGAGTTTTCATAGGTAAGTCAATAAATCTAACATTAACTAACCAAATAATAAAAATTAAGCACTTCTTATGGATTTCGGTAGGTGTTATACATTAAAATGATTCACGTAAATTTACCGAAACATTTTACTGATAAATTCCACATCCCTAAATATAGATAGTACCTTTTTAATGATAAATCGTATTATTATACAATAAAAACCTAGTTCGGGTTTTCAACATATTTTTTATTTTAGATTCTGAGTATAGTGAAGAGTCTATTAATTTATTATGATGTGTTTTTTTCTCGAAAAACATAATTTTCTGGCTAGTAAAAATGCAAAATGTGAAACGGCTGATTTTTCTCGTGCAATAATTGAAAACATTTATAACGTTGTAACGCATGGTATAATTTAATTTATTTTTAAACAATTTCTAACTATAGAAAAAAGGAATTTGTTTGTTTTACGCTATCAGGCAGTGAGTGTGTTTAATGCCGAATCCAAATAATAATATTTTCAACAATTCGCATTTGTATTGGTTTTTCATCTACCCAAAAATACATTTAGCTACCTGTCTCTAGGTAGCTATTTTATAGATACTCCTCGGTAAAATGAGAAATTGTTAATAATTATACCTGAGGCCCGTTCGAGCACTTTACATTTTAAAACCAAACTAAACAGCAACCATATCAAAACTGACAAAGTTTCGTTTCTCTATCAACGGATTTCCGGTGAATTCTGCCGTAGCATTTCGAAATACAAATTTGTATTTATTGTTAAAACAAATATTTACAATAAAGACTAATTATAACACATAAAATGTGTTTCATATACCTAATAGGGTAATTTACTGCCATGTTTGAATTCACCATATTATTCTCCGTTAACCTCTGAATATTTGTCTCCGATTTTGTTTTACCTTACACGCTGGAATAGCACCTCGTACTCTGATAAAGTACTTTCTACAAACAAGTATTAACTATTTAGCATCTGTATATATTTATGATGAAAATTACCCTTTTCTCAACGAATACCACGAATTTACCCAATGCGTAAAATACACGAACATCCACGAATAATTTTAATAAACCGGCATACTTAGAAGTTTCTTTTTAAGTTTATTTGTTATTTTTAAGATCATTTGATGATGTGTTATGTTTTAAATTTTGTCGTCTAAAACAATTGTTTTTAAATGAATTACTCTCGGTTACACGTTTGTTTTCTGATCGTAAAGACCTAACTTTTTCTTAATTCATTACAACAAACACGCTCCAAATTAATGTCTATTTCATGAATTATTTAAATATTGTGGTTGAATACTTGTTCTAAAATCTTGCAATACTATTGGTTTAAAATTGTATGGTTGAAGTGTAAACCGTTCCCTACCTTATTTACGAATTATATAGCTATACAAATATAATTTGTATATATTGTACACAGTATATAAATATAAGAAACGAAATTTATAAAATAAAACACGTCTAATACAATCTTTGATTCTAAGGTATCACATTATTTTATGTCTATATATACGAGGGCTAATCAATAAGTATCAAGACTGGTAGTATCATTCGGAAAAGGAAGAGCAGTAGGATTGGTATCACTTGCTTCTATGACCTTTTCTGAGTACATTTGTCTTTATTGCTTCTCTATAAAATTCTTCGGTTTGATTTCACTGATATTTTTATAAAATATATTTTTCGAGTTTGGCGATTTTGTAATAAACCCAAAAGAAGAGTAACTTGACAGATTTGGAGATTTTTTAGAAAATTTGTCTGCATTTTTTTCCAGTTTCAGAGGGATGCAACATTTCATGGTGTTTGCCATTAAATATCAATTGAAAAATTGAAAATGTGCCCTCGATTGGCAGCGAGTTCCGCTTCTTTTGGATTCATTACGAAATCGCCAAACGTGAAAAACAAATTTTAGAAAAATATCGTCAAATCAAAACGAAGAAGTTTATAGAGATTTTATACGAATAGATGTGCTCAGTATAAGTCATAGAAACTAGATTTACAAATCGTTTTGCTCTTCAACGCTCGGTTTCCGAGTAATATTATCGGTCTCGATACTTTTTGATTAGCCCTCGTATATATACATAATATGCACTCTAATTATATTTTCATTTTCAATTGTTCGTTATTGTAACCACCAAAGATTAAATATTGTTCCGATGTATCAATTAATTGTGCTAACACATTTTATTATTCGATACATGATATTTCTATGTTACCTAGCAAAAATACCTTGTTACCCAGCATTGTCATTTCCCAGTTTTTATAGTATTTGTATAACCGTCTTTATGTAATAGATAAATGTTTGCTTCGTTAAATATTACTACTTCAAAACGAGTTATTTTTTAAGCAATTAAATATTATGGCTGACGTATCCAATGAAAATAGAGATTACAAATATTCCGAAGATGAAGGGTTTGAAGGTTATGAATACATTCCAGAAGAGGGAGATGACGGCCTAAACGAAAATGATATTGCGAGCCGCGCACTGGCTGTATTAGGGGTGGGTACAAATTGGTTAATTTCATCAATAATGCTACAAAACGTATAATAATATCTTTAAAAACTACTCGTTCACATGAATTCCTGTCATTATGAATACAAGATTTTTTTAAATATAATTTTCTTCGGATCTTTTAGAACTCAAATAAACAATGATAATATTATCGTTTTTCGTATTATAGCATTTTAGTGGCAAACGTAATAGTAGGAACGAGCGACATGGATTCGGCAGAACTATTTTACCGAACGGCGACGCCTACGTGGGAATGTATACGAACGACCAGCGACAGGGATACGGAGAGTATATATTTAAAAACGGTGGGAAGTACAACGGCTGTTACAAACATAATTTGAGAAACGGCAATGGAATAATGCATTACCCGGACAAATCTAAATACGACGGTATTGATACTATTAGAAAACTATTATATTGTTTTTCTATATGTATAGTTTGTGAAAAGATTAAATTAGGCGCCACGTAACTGCAGTGGCGTGTAGACAATTTCGATTATGAGGCCCAGGAATTGTCTATACGTATCAATTACCATCGCCAACATCCCTCTTATAAACAAATCAATGATACATTTTTTATATGTACAATATACCGATAATGTAAATTATCGTAGAAATTTTATCCTTGTGAAAATTGCATGAATTTTTCACGAATATTTTCGAAAACTCGTATATTTTTAATATTTATTAATTATTCAAGCCAAAATTGTTGTTTAGCATCATTTATATCAAGGTTTACCTTCATATTTACAATTAAAAATCTGTTGAAAACTGTATTATTTATTTTAAACAATTTTTAGACTCAACAGTTATAAATTATTTGTATTTTCTACTTTTGTATGACTGTTATTAGTGTAAACCTTTTAAACGTTTATAAAATTGAAACAAGTCATACACAAACTAAATGATTGTATTTTACTGGTTTGAATTATTAAATATATTCCTATTCAATATTCACTATTCATTTACCAACATTTGGATACTTTTAATCATTGGGTCATTAGATGTGATTACTATGGTAAAAGAGATGACAAAACACAATTATTATGACTAAACAAGTAAAAACTGACGAATTTCAGTTTTATTACGTGTGGTGTAGTTGCCTGTCGTAACAAACTTAACTGTTACAAATTAAAATATAGTATCAAAATTGAATATTTAAAGAAAAACGTAAATTTAAAAATTAATAAATTTTCAAGTTCACATTTATAACACATTATGATATAGATTGATTAAAATCCATTACTTTTCTACAGTTCAACACAGAATGTGACTTGCTCTGATCGCTAATCCGCGATCGTGGACTGAACCCCGATTCGGTTTCTTATTACATTAAAAAAATACATAATAAAATGGAAATTTTAGGGCGTAGAAAGCCCCTGAATCTTCTCTACTTCATTTTCGTTACTTCTCACGATATTGGGTGAGACCCAGTTTCTCCGAATTGTCGAGTGAATCACATCTCCAACACAGTCTTTGATCACTCGCGAAATCAGTATTCGCCGCGTCACTGCCACTGAAATAGCGACCAAATGATTTTTCTATTTTTTTTTTTTTTTTGTCGATAAAGGCCAATGGTACGATAACGATAAAGACGGCGTTGGCACCTTTACGTACAACAATGGAGACAAGTATCAAGGATCGTGGAAATGCGACATGAAACACGGCGTCGGGACGTATTCGTTTTGTAAATCGAAAGCCGTTCTCAAGGGCGTGTGGTCAAACGGGAAAAGGGTTTCGAATTTTGAATTTTACTTCCCCACTAGTGATGAATCCGGGTTTACTTTTCACGGCGTATGGGACGACAACGAAAACGTATGCCTTCTTAACGTCATATTTGTACTTCGTACACACAAATCGATAATATAATAGAATTAATGTATTGTTGATTTTTTTTTTAAGGTGGCCGGGGAAGGATATTTCGTGTTCGAAGACTTAATGTGCATGCAACGAGGTATTCACGTGAACAACAATAATTATTATTCGCTTAATAGTAACAACGTATGGTTATCTACAGACATGCACGGAAATACCGGTAAGCAAATAATTATTATAGACATTAGAAAACGATTTTTTTTTTTGAAGTATCCAGACTGGTTTTTTTTTTTTTTTGGTATAACATACGGTTGTCATCCCGAAAGTATCGCCTATTTACGATCATAGATAGAAGGAAACTCGTAGTTATAATGCTGTTGCCATTAAATCGAAAAAAGAATGAAAGGCGTCGTTACTCAGTAGCGTCAAAACTACCCGAGCAGTGGCATTTAGAAATGGAAACCACCGGAGATGTGCCGCCATCTCAATAACAAACTTTCAGAACTTAAAATAGGGACCTATGCCAAAAAAAATCATGGCATTCGTATTTCAGAAGGAAATTTTTTCTTTCTTGGTGCCAATTTAGGGCTATAATGTGGATAGTTTAGAACGATTGAGTTAAACTTTTAAAATACCTGCCGTCGACATTCCTCTTCTTTCGTTCTGTAGCACTTACCTTTTGATTCCAAAACAAACTCAAATATTATTTTTTTTTTTTGCGGAAGCAATTGCTTTAAATGTTGAAAATTTGTTTTTGAGCCATTGAGGTGGAATAGATGATGGTGATGGTGGTCATCGTTTATAAATGCCACTACTCAAATAGTTTTAACGCTATTTTGATTTGTAGCACTCTTTATTCTTTTTTTAAGACCAACTCGATCGCTACGATTTCACTTCGACCTATATAATCGCGAACAGGCATTGCTTTCCGAATGACTACTGTAGTTACTCATAATATACATCTCGACGACATACCGTAAAATTATGCGTTTAATATATAATAACGCGCAGGACCTTTGTGGTTTTCGAATAAAATAATGCCAATCGTAACCAGTATGTTGCCCAAACTGCCGAAAGAGAAACCGTCGTTGAACAAAAATCAGTCTTCGTGCGAAATTATTATGAAAATCTCCGAGCCATCAGTCTTCAGTCGCGTGTCGACGGCGCCGAGCCCCATGGAAATATACGAGCGCAAACACAATTTGTGGAACGAAATGAACGAACACGAATCCGGCGAAGGAGTCGACGCCGAACAAAACATCAACGAAAACCGTGCTTATAGCAGTAGTTTAGATAAAGATTGATAAATTATTATGCGTACAATATATTATTATTGTTATTATTTATTTTTTTACCACAAAGTACATCGACAATATTATAATAAATCTCGTGATGAATTGCCGGTCATTTTCTTTTAGGCTGAAACAATTTTGCGCACATCATCGAACCGAATAAAAACTAAAAACAACTTGAACATGTCAAATGGTTGTATACCATAATATTATACATCAAAGTAAAACTATCGAATGTCACGTGTTGTAATTCCGCAAAATTTGAAATATCGGTTTTTGCGTAATACGCCTGATAATTTCTGAAATATCCGCGGAAAGGACTAAGTCGCAGTGGTGATTTGTACGTAGGTATCTTACGAGATAAATAGATTAATTATAATATTATACACAATATATAATATATAGTATATAATAACGGAAAAAACTCTGTTAAAAGTGGCGTGCGCGAGTGCTTGTGTATGTACATTCACCCATACACTAATTATAATACTTAAAAAAATATGACATCGTTTTGTGACGCGGAAACGCGTATACGGTTAACAATGCGGCGGCATAAGGATAATAAAATGTTTAGCATATTATATAAAACATACACACACGAGAATAATATTCCAAAGAAGACACTCGAGACAGAAAGACAAAAGTGCATCAGAAATTATGCTCCCCCCCCCCTCGTTTACATTATACAAAACAGAACTATTGTTTGTTAAATGGCATGGTAAAAAATAGTATTAATAACGTAGGTAGTAGGTACCTACTATACGTGGGTAACATTAATAAAACGTTATAGTGTTTAACCAGCAAGAAATTACACACACCGTATACTTTTCGTCCGACACGAATAATACATAATATCGTATTAATGGTTTCTATTTACGAAAACCGAATAACAAAACAAAAACAACAAAAACGAAAAGCTCGTTCGTTACGTTTTATTATTGTATACATATATATTCAACGTCGTTAATTTATTATCAAGCCAAGGGAATTGGAGACGGTTTTCCAAATTTTCTTAAAAAAAAAAAATATTTTACCTTTTAATGGCCCCCTTAATGATAATACTTTTCTTGTTTCCACTAATCTACTGCCCCGTGCCCATTTGAGGGAAAGGGGTTTTTACGTTATTTATTAACGTTACGTAAGTATACGCCCGACGGAAATGTTGCTACTTACAGCAGTTCGGTTTTAAAAATGAAAATAAATTCGAATTCATTAACGAGTTTACTCTGACTCGGTCCGAGCGCCTTTTTCAATTTTACCCGATAATTTACGAGAACAAAACTTGAAATTTGTATGGATTCGTCGAGTTTTGCAATGGTAAATAATCAAATTTAAAAAATATGATTGTGAAAATCATAATTTTACCGATATAATTATGTCAATAATAATGTTTATAACACACAAATCTTTACATTTTTAAAATTAAACCACAGGAATTACCTAGATTTTTGTCAGATGTAGATCTTTTTAACGAAAATTGCATGGTGATAATAATAACAATCCTTATGGATTATTATACAAAAATTACAATCATAATAAGAAGGACAATTAATACAGTAAAAATGATAATAATAATAACGATTATGAAGTTAACTTATCAAGTTGAACTGAAATAGGAAAAACTATTCTGTTTGAATTTTAGATTTGCTAAATAAGAAAAGTTTCGTCTTAAAACGACATGGCATTGAAAACAGATTTACAGTATACTTTGTTATATTACTGGAGTACTTACTGAAGTCATCCTTATTTTTTTTAAATGTATATTTTCGACAGGAATGTTCTGAACATCAAAAAAAATGATATGTTTAAAACTGTAGAAATATATTTTAATTTTAACCCGTGTCTCAAGAAGTATATGTTTGAAAAAAAAGGGACGATTTTCATAGTTTTAATATAAATCGCTATATTACACAAAGTGTTGGAAATTTCCTTTTCAAAAGGAATTCATTCCCATTTCAAGTTCCTGCTGGAAAAAAGGAACACGTTCCCGTTTATTGTTCCTTAAAAAAGAGAAACTCGTTCCTTCAAGTGTTCTTTTTTTTTTATTATTCATACCTAATGCAGTCAAAATAATTTGTTTATATTCTTAATTTTAATACATTACTAATTAATTTGCTTTAAAAATATATACATTTATTTTGGTATTAATGGTATTTATTAGTTATACTTGTGTAGATACCTAATTTGCACAAAACAATTCAAATAGAAACACGCGAAGGCGGTCAGTTAATTTCATTATCAATTATTATTTGTAAATTTGACATTTTTCACTATCAAATATGTTATAATATTGTTTATTATCATTTTAAACTATTATCACGGTCAGACAAGTATAATACTACCGTGGTTTATATTAATGTTATCATATTTTAATATGTGCCTTTTTTGTTAATAAAAATGGAAAAGTTAGGATTGCATTATTATAATAATATATTGTAGTAATTCATTAGGATCTGACAAAGTGATACAATCACTACATAATTTATAGATAATATTATCATTAGAATAATGAGAGTTTCATTTTTTATTAGAAACGGGAATTTGAGTTCATGGTCCTCATAAATAAGAACTCTTTCCCGTTTCTCGTTCCTCCCCAACACTGATTATACACTATTAATACTGCATTTTGCAAAAAAAAATAAATAACAAATATAAATAATATTATTCTCTAGAAAAAGTATATTCATTCAAATTTTGGTTTTATGATTTATTTCGTACATAAAATCCGTGGGTATATTATTATATTTCTATTAACGATTGTATTTATGTTTCCGTTCTTTGAGTGTTGTAACGCAGCACTTAATTCGACAGTACATTTTTTTTATAGTATAGACCAAACAGTTCTTATAAATAACAGTTTATACAAATTATTTTTAAAGGATTGGTGATGACGGCGTCTATTTAAGAGGTTAAATTACCCCTATGAAATGCCGTGGCCAAATGAAGTTAGTGTTAGAAAGATAGTACTTAATACCATAGATGACTGCAGATTTGTTTAATTCCGATATCATTGATATCGGTATCAATTTGTTTAAATTCGTTTAATATTAGGTTTTTAATATTTCTGCGAAGATCTTCTATAGCACTTATAGAGGAAAACCAAAGTACAAAGTCGTACAAAGAAATACATGCATCACAAATTATATTATTTTCATCGGTAGTTAAAAAAAAAATGATCACAAATTCACAGAAAACAAATATGTTTAAACAGTAAATGACGTTGGCCATTCACCTCACATGAAGTGTACTTCCCTACAAATCTTTCCTCTATTGATTTATCATTAATTTTTCTAAACAAAATTAATCATATTCTGTGATATATCAATTCCTTTTATAAAAAAAATACTACCATTAATATATATTACGTATTCTTTTCTCTTTCTACTTCCGATTTTGTTGTACATTTTTGCATAACGGTAAGGTAGAACCAGTGTATTGAGTAATCGTTTATCAAATACGCCTATCGATAATAGATGTCGCATTCTAAACAGTGGAAAATAATTACAGTTGGACTCTTATCTGTCAAATGATCAATAAAGACAATGTGTACATTTTTGTTTTTAATATTTCATACAAGAAATAACTCTTAAAATCAAAATTAAACTAAAGATATGTAGGTACTGTTGATATTGTAATAAACGATTGTGTATACACCATGGATACAATCATAACAAATTAAAATAATATAAATTAGGTACCTAGGTATATACTATATAATCAAATTTTTAATTTTAATTACTTTCTAATTGTATAAACCAGATTTGCTCGAGTTAAAATGATTATTATTTTCTTTTTGAAACTAATTTAATTTGAAAATATTTTCTTTATACATTTCTTATCGTCTCTAACTAAAACGTAATCGGTCGGAGAATTTATTAATTTTGACTTACAGTCTTATATGAGTAATTAATATTTTGATTGCGTTTAAATTAAAATGTTGAGAACGAGCAACTATTTAGAAATTATGAATTTCGATCTTTATAGCGACGATGTCTGAAAATATTTATCAAAAGGTCGACCGTTATTATTTAATACAAAACTTATTAACAAAATATAATTATTCTAAAATGTTGACTCGAATCATTGATTAAACGCATGATTATATAGGCACAATTTATCTGATTTGATCACACCGGGAACAAAAAACAATAATTTGTGTACCTCGGTCTCTAGCTCACGTATACTGGACGTTAACTGTGTAATATGATAATACGTATATCTCGCTTGAAAATTATAATATCGAAAAATAACGCCAAGGTTGCACCGATAATACTCCATGTTTTCATGTTTTCATTGTCATATCTTCATGTTTGATAATAGGTCAATTTACTGTAATATAAAAACTAATAACACACATTTGTCCCTGCTAAACTCAAATTTGCTATGTCGTACACGTATGTAGTGACGGAGATCACACATGTTAGTAACACGTCCTCTTAAGTTCTATACCTATTGTAATTTACAGTTTATTTCTAGATTCGCCGTATTTATTACTCTAGGAAATATTATTTGTACGCGTTGTTAGCTGTATAATTAGAAGAGTTAGTAAAATATTGAGTTTAGAGATTATGTAGATCTTATAATAAAATAACATCACAGTACAAAACTATTCAAAATATCAACTCTATTCGACTGGTTTATTACGGGTTTTGATGCGGAATTTATAATCGCCGACTAATTAACACGTTAATTTATTTTACATTTTTTTTTTTTTTTTAATGTTATTTATTAAAAAATAAAAATAATATTAATAATAACAATACATATATTTTGGTTCATATAACATAACCATCTTAATATTGATAAACGTAATTTCCCAATATTTATATTTCTATAATAATTCCTTATTATAAATCTGTGTGGATTTACATTCAGACAGCAACTGTGGAGTGAAGTTTCAAACAAAAATTGATCATAATTCGGTAGTTGGCATATCCGTTGACGACGGCAACGTCGAAGATATTTTAGGTGATACCAGTTTCTGAATGCTCTTGTACGTGTAATCGTAGTTTACCCCACTGCGTATTCCTTCCTGGAACATCTCTTCGGAGTCTTCCATGTAATTGTCTTTTATTACATGTTTGGCTACCATGAAATCCAATAGACTGCTGGCTATGTTCACGCAATCTAAGTTCCAGTGAATACGTTTCACCTATTTACCAATTTTAAATCAATTTTAAATCGTTTTACTATAATACACACAATATACGCCAATATACTTTTATTGAAATGACGTACTACACAAAACTTTTAATAAGGAAAGTGTTAATTTATTGTTATCGATTTCCAAATTGTCACGCACAACAGGAAATCGAAGAAATTCGGTTTCAAGAAAAAACCAAAAAAAAAGTAATCGAAAAATAATATAATGTTCCCATACCCTGAAACTATGACCTACGTCAGATTTCAAAAACGTTAGTTAAACGATTTATAATAAGTAAATAATAACATACTAGTACTCTCTTATTATTATTTATTACCTTTTTTAAAGCGTTTACAACGATTCTGACATCATCCTGCTTGCTTTGCCAAAATTTCATGTTTTCGTGTAGAATACGATTCCAAAAATTCATAGACTCGTCAGCCAGCTGAAAATCATCATTGCAGAATAATTTGGACAGAGGACCTACGATCTGTAACTGAAGAGAAATCCATTTGTCCGTGTCACAAACATTGTACAAATCGCTCATTGCGCGCAACAAAACAATGGTTTTCAAGTTTTGGAACGACCAGAGTTTCGTGATAAATATCAACATATGCGGAATCAGTTCTTTTTGGGTTCTGTCCAACACCCTCACGCATTCGATTAAATTGCTCTTAAACGCAATCAAAAACGGATGTTTGAGTAAATGCGTGAGCACCCTGCACAACTGTACCAAAAGGAACAAACCGTTATAAAAAAAAAAAATGAATCAATTAGAAAGACAAAAGGTTGAAGAATTATTAAAATTAATTAATAAAGAAATCAAACACAAGTGATCAGCTGTTAAAAATCGAAGCTAGCTATTCGAGAGAGATTTTCAAAAAAATTTGGTAGTGCGTACTTGTTGTGTACGGAGTTCTCCACAGAGTGATCGTTCAGAAGATTTCTCAAGCGGACAAGACGTTCGAGACATCAAGAAAAAAACCGTTATTTTTTGATTTAAGAGACTTACGATGAATGATGATCCGTTAATCATGAAACTAAAATAGAAGATGAAACGCCTTTTTTTTTTAGTAATAATTTTGTTTATGCTACGGCGGCGATAATAACGAAGAAACGCCGACCGCTATGGGAATTTTATTTTCCTGACCATTGTTTATTGTCATGCTTTGACTACGAAAAATTGTGTTTCTCTCTCGAATAACCAATATCATTTGTATTTACTACATTAACAACTTTATTTTTACTAAATACCAAGTACCCGACCGTATTTAAATATTTTAGTCACACTTTTATAAATATAAATAATCATATACATGTTGTGTGCGAGCATAACATTACGGTTTTTACCAAAAAAGAAACATATCGGTAATATTAACACCATCGACGATTCCTGCGAAATACAGAGGCTTTCACTGTTTTGTGAACTTTAATGCTTAAAATTTAAGTAATTTTCTACTGAATATAAATTAATTTATCATTATTATGGACTACATATAACATCATAATATTAACCACCTTATGAATTACTTCAATTAACATATCTAGTTGAATGATAGATTAACATATTATTTTTTTTTTTTTAAACCGCCCAAAAGCTTTTATTGTAACGATCAAAATAAATCTTTAACAATGCATTATCAATGGGATAACATATTAATGCCGAAAATCCTTAATTCCTATAAACTAATTTGTATACAATTTAGAACATAATTGAAAACATAATTTTTAAAAATAAAACCAAATAAAGAATCTAGGGTATTGTTAAAAATTTCATGAAATGCTTAAAGTAAAGTACTATCGCATTGGTGTAAATTCCAAAATTTTATAAAGTGTGCTGCGTGAAAAAGTAAAAAGTAAATCGGAAAAATTATTAAGAATTTCCAAAACATTTTCAAAAAATGACCATTACGCGAAAAATCAAAAACATAACTTTATATTATTATATTTATTTTTGTTTAGGGGGGGGGGAAGAGGAGAAGATTTTAACTAATTTCACCCTCTCTCTTGAACTTCAATTATAACCGCCATCCGCTGTCCCAGCCGAGAATTTACAAAAACTGGGCATGTTAGTACCCCTAAACACAAGACAAGAGGTAATCTCATGGGTAGCCGATTTGGGTATCGGGAAAACTTTCTGAATACAACAATCAGCACCAAACTAGCACGGAAAGTGACAAGAATAGACCTATGGAAGAAGAAAATAAAACAGTGTAATTTACAAATATGGAATGATTCGATATCAAAGATTTTTCCTAAAACTAAAACTTGTGTTGTTCCAACACGGCACTAACACAGTTTTGGTATTGGTTTCTGACAGTCAAAATAATCCACTGATTCGGATGGGGACTAGCAGTCAGAGATCCTGTTATCATTTATTTATTGGAGTTTTTGTATATATGCTATTAATTATTTACGTTCGAATGTGTAGGTAACCATTTCACGGTTTTGTACTGTTATCGGTTACTGTTGTTTCAACTTTCGTGCGTAGTTAATTTTCTCTCGAAAAATATTCTCAAAAAGATACTCATCTACTATTCACTTAAGAAATTTTGATTTTTTTTTTTTTTTAGTGATTGATTAACTTTAATCCATCGTCAGTTGAAGAACTGGATGCTAGGTGGTCATTCAAATCGTCAGTATCACTCATTCTTGTCTTTTTAACACAAAACGCTACAAATAAATAAAGTATAACAAACGTTTTGCTACAAAAGACACGAGATTCATTCTTATCATGTTCACTGCCTTATCTATTTTCTACAACCATCGACACAATTCGAGAGTTGGTCCGTAACGCGTTCCAACGCTTTCCCACAAAGCTCCGAATCTATGATCAGTCCACGTTAGCACATGCACAGTAAATCAATTACTGATCCACAACTAGTACCGAATTCCGTGTTGGAACAAACCTATTTAACCGTGTCCAATGTACCAGTTGGTATTATATTATAGACACCTTGAGAATGGGCAACTGGCAGACGTCCTCGTAGACGACATTGTTGGCCAGAAAATGGAGCAAGTCGTCGATGCCGTTGTGTCTAGGCACGTAGCCGTAAGCGAAGTCGGCCAATTCGGCGACAACGGCGTCCAACATGTGTTCGTGGATGAACGGACAGGCATACCACATCCGGGCCATTGTGTCGCGAACGGTCTGCCGCTCGTACGAATCGCCCGAGTTGAGTCGGTGCGCCAGGCCGTTGACGAAACGCCGGTCAAAGAATTGGCTGGCCACTTCGGCGTCGAACTCGGTCCGGTCGACGAACGATTGGAACGCCTGATAGGTGATGGCAGTCTGCGTGAACTCGGCCGCGGACGCCATCATGTCGTAATCGGGTTTGGGCATGACGGGGGGCATGCCGATGGACGCAGCCACAGCGACGATGGCTTCGTTTTCCGCGGCCAGCGTGTACGACGACGGCGGCAACGGACGGAACACGTTGGACGCAAACATTTTCGTAACGGCTGCGTACACTTTGGCCGTATAAACTGCGACGAAATATTAAAATCATATTATTAGAGTTTACAGTGGTATACCTTATAATAACTGTTGTTAACTGGGAGTAGGAAAAAAAGTCCGGGGAATAAATAATAAAATATTGGAGAAAAAAATCCTATTGTTTTCAAAAAAAAAAAAAAAATCCGACAGAGTTCTAGTCTAGTGGCAACATATACAATATTCAACAGAGAATAATGAAAAATACAAAACAATGCGAGATTAATTCAGATCTAACCGGACAAAGACCTGGCTTTTCCGCGGACATTTTAGATTTCCGATTGAACCACTTAGGTGTGTTATTTTGGAAAGTATTTTTTTTTTTTTTGTTTAAATTATTTATTGAAATTAAATTTTATATTATCCTTTTAAAAGGAGTTAATTATAAAAAAAAAAAAAAATAAATAAATAAAATTATACTTTTTCAATTATATTCGATTATACTCTCTTTATTTTTTCCGAAATTTATAAGCCCCGTTATCACCGTCATTTGAGTGGTCTAAAATTGGTATTGAATTATATTATGTTTATTATTTGTATATTTTTTTTTAACGCTTCCGGTAGTTTTTTCGTGTACGCTCAAGAAAACACCGCAATAGGTATCGAGAAATCGAAAAACCAAATAGAATTAAATGCGTCTGTAATCAATTACTTTACTGAAAAATACGCTGGATAATAACCTTTTGTGCTTTTTAACCTACTCAAAATTCGAGAGAATAAAGAACACGCACATTATTCGAAAAGTATTAACTTATTCTCGCTCCGCTCTAATTTACACCTACTGTAGACTGAAAATTTAACATTTCAACGTAATATTCAAACGTTATAAGAATTTTATACAGAAAGAAGTTATTACTTGGTACATAGTTTTAACGAGTCTGTTCAACATATTTGTTTTTAAACTGCGAGTCCAGCATTTTCATTTATTTTACTTAACGAGAGGACTTAGTTCAATATTTTCAAATAGATATTTTAATATTTCGTATACGTAATTTTAGGATATTAAGTCATTCACTTTTGAGTTATAATGTTTCAGAAAAACGTCAATATCAAAAATAATAATAATTTACCTTCACTGGTGTCTTTGTCCCATATGGTGTGCAACAAATCCAAGTCTTTACATTTCTTTTCCATTTGACTGTCGCTTACCGACAAATATGGAATACAACTCTTCACCAAATGCACCACGAAACGATTGATATTTTGCGTTCTTGGTGAATTATTCATGTTGAGATTTCGAAAAAATAAATTCCGTGAGTATTTACAAAAATAAATAATTATAAATTAATCTAGTAATATCTATATTAATGAACATAACTCTGTCCATCAGCACATGGTAACCGAATAATATTATGCTATTAAAATATCACACAGGCCAGATAACTAAATAATATTACAATTGATGCAAAAATATACTTGTTTACCATTATGTAGAGTAATATATAATAATATATTTCTGTATTGACTCGAGTATAAATTCAAATTTGAAAAGGCCGAACAAGGCCTCGTACCGTGATAATAGCCACTGTAGAGCACGGGAAGTTCAGAAGGTTATACATATTAGAGTTATTATATAGTTTGTGTACTTAAAGCAACAATAAATCATTGATATCAAAAAACTGTTCTGAGCGGAGCTCGATAAACTTGTAAGATAAATTACCTTATAGCGAAGGAAAATCGGAAATCAAAATATAAAAAAGTTGATACTGCCCACAAGTAAGCTACTGTTATAGGTGGACAGTTGGAATAATTACACAGTAGTTTGCTTTACATTGTTTTATTTATTTATATACTGTATGCAACGACCTATAAGGCAAATTGCTAAAAATCTCGGTAATTATTTCAAATATTTCACTGGGCAAAAATCCAAATCTTCTAGGGTAACAAGAAAAAAAATTGAACCATTTTTACTAACCGAAAAAGTATTTTCTGAGTAAATTAACTCAAATATTAGCACATATTGTATATAGCACGTCATATTGGTAAAACTACTAATACCTTCTTGAACTTCTTCACTACACCCAGCACCTAAAAAAAAAACCTATGTACCACCATTTGTTATCAAGTGTTTTTAGTTTTTTAGAACAAATGTAGATAGGAACCTAAAAAAAAATATTCAAATAAAAAATATGTGAACGATTTTAAGCCTTTTTTTCTCACCAAAAATTACAAAAAATAACACATCTGAATTAAATTTATTAATTTATCATTAGGAAACTAATCTGGTTATTAGTTATGCTCGGAATCTAGCATTTTTTTTTATCGACTATTGTATTTATTTTAAATAAAACAAAAATATAAAATTACCTGTATTAAAATTAATCGGTCGTTTCGATGTAATATCATAGAACAAAAACTCAGATGAAAATTATTTAAACAGAAAATGTCTTATCACGAAAATAAGACGATATTATGTTAAAACAACATTGTATATTATTATCGTTTGTTAACATTATACGTCCTCGTATTGTATACGTGCAAATAGACAATGTACAAATATTATGAGTAACTTACTTGCTAACTTACTATTCAACTTGTACACCAACACGATTGACTACTGTAAACTATTGCTGAACATACACAAATACAAATATTTAATATATATAGAGGTATATTCAAACCTTTAGCTGTAATACAGTACATTATTAACGTCTTGAAAATTTGCTTTAGCTCATCAAGATCTCATAATAATACGTACATTAGAATCGACGTTGAAATGACTTTCAAATTTTAATTAAAATTCCCATCCGAAGATTTCCCGAACTGCTAAAAATTAAAAAAACAAATGATAATAATTCAATAATTTCAGGCTCTCATGATAAATTAAATATATAGATAATTTAAAACATTTTAGAATATTTAAAATTGGACTGATTGAGCTGTATGAAGGTCTGTAAAACCTCTATGTGAACATCCTATTTCGTTTTATACATTTCGTCTTTTGTTACGAGCTTTTAGATAAATCGTAACGATTATAATATATTGTACCTACCTACTTTAAAATATACTATAAAATATTTGCACATAATATCTAAATATCTACTTTAATGATCCAACATCTTTTGTGTTTTTGCTGCGACCCTTTTACCGGTCAAATTGATAATTTTCTTAAAAATAGTTGATTAGTATCTGATTGTAAATATGACTTAGTAGTTTATACATAACTATGGAAGTATACAAAATATATTAATTTGAGTGTACCTACTACTTCTTTGAGCTACTTTGTTATATGGTTTTTCAAGTGGCACCATTTTCTTCCAAAAATGTGTATTTTAAATACACGTATACAATAGACAATGGTTGAGCAATGGTTCGGTCCTACTACCCATATGTTCCTCATTAGACTCGATGATCAATCAAAATAGAAATCTGTTATTTTTCGATATTCATCGAAAATTGTGTACATCTGATTGCCAATCCGATTCCCTCTCAATGCATCTGATGGACATCCAACAAACATAACTGATGCGCAAGGTGATGGAATTGACTCATTAATCAATCTGGTGTTCCATAGGATTAAAAACTAGACGAGGAATATTATTTGATAAGGAACACACGGATGGACCCGACAACAATAATCGAACAATTTTCAAATTATTACCCAATTTTCCATTCTATACTTATACTTAAAATATCTACGCATGTAGTTTTTATTACACGAATCAATACACATATATGGTTAGATTATTATTCCGTACGGACGATTGCATACGTTTTTCTTGCCCAGATTTGTTGCAACATAGCCGTAGTTACTCATTTACGTGTAAACTTTACACTGTAAATTATGATTCCGTACGCTCATTCTTTACTGCCGCGTTTGTCTATAGTTTATGACATAATATGCTGATCATTATGAATTTCTCTTTTATATGCACACGACAAAACCACCTAGAAATGTATATTTACTGATTGTTTTACACAAATTCATTAGTTGCCAATAGATGCTTCAGTTTATATACTTTTTTTTTTTTTTTTGCAACGACTAATAAGTAATGTTATAATAAATTACACTTGTTAATATATTTTATTTGTTTCTTGTCATTAACTCGTAATTAAATGATTTAGTATGATTTATTTATTTATTTATTTATTTAAGCCACGATTTAACTATTTAAGAGACCTATGCCTTATATTTTAAATTAAACAAATACATATATTTATATATATATATTATGTATTATGTATTAACTAATACAATCTATTTCTTAATAAATTGTTATCTAATAAGTAGATACTATAAATATGTGAAAATAGTAAATAGTAAAGTAAATATTATCGATTTTTACACATTATTTTATTTAACAGTGTATCTAAGATATTTTAGTTTACCTAACTAGTATTAAATATTTTTTATCTCTGATGTATGTGTAATTGTTTACTGGAAAATGTATTAGAAATTTAGAATCAACGTTCTTATTTATGAACACAGCATGAAGAAGAAACTACAAAAAGAACCCCGCAAAACTATTTTACACCAGACCCCCGCAATTTGTAACGCCAGCACTATTTCTATGTTCCTATGACCTCTAATTAATAGAATAAAATGTAAAATGCATAGGTATTTATTAGAAGGATACTAATTTCTTCGTAATTTTAGTATTTGGGTAATTGAGGAGCATACAAAGTGAATGAAATGAATATACTTTATATATACATATGTTATGTGGTTTTTGAAGGTAAATGAACAGTGATGGAAAATTCATTTTTAGAAGAAATGAATACGGCCGATATTTCAGTACCCACACTTTTTTATTTGTAAACATGTTCGGAGAAATTTTCCATTGTTTAGGTTTATATATATTTTGTTTGCTCTCAAATTTAAACATTATCTAAGCATTTATAAAGCTATCTGAAAACGTAATACCTCCCTTATCTTTTATGAAACGTCAAAGTCACGTAACGGTTATTGGTTTGTGATAGAATATATAGGTAGTATAAACATCAACAATATAATAGATATTTTGTTCTGTACACTAAAATTTAAAACTAATTTCTAAGTCGGTAACTTTGATGTGTTTTTCGATCAATGTGTATAAACATGTTCGCTAAGTATTATTATTATTTTTTTTTTTTTCTGTAAAAGGCAAAATAAGTACATTTTCCTCTCTAAATAAATCATTTTTACTATTTTTTAGAGATACATACACACATACACACATACAATACATATACATACACATACACATTTAATGTGAAGAATTTTCGAGAACATTTTGTCACCCGTCAACTAAAATGATCATTAAGAGCCAAGAGGTACCAAAATAAGCAGCAATATATCCGTCATCGTACAGTTATTCGAAAATAGTAAGAACCGAAAATATTAAACTATAACGGGAGTTTTTGATTATTACAAAAATGTCGTAATTTTTTCAGTCCTTACTTCCTCACTTATAGCCGATTTACATGTTAGAAGGCAAATTGCATTAATTGGTGAATTTGCAAAATGTTTGTGACGCTCTTAATTCTCTAAAATAAAAGAACTGATAATGCTGATGGATGCATCACTGTTATATGTGAGAAGTTGGGAAGAAATTTATATCATTATTGGTTAAAGCCAGAGGTCGAGTGGCCAGTCTGGAAATAGTAATTTTCCCGGATGCTCCAGATTATCTGTAAATTATGGCCTGGGGGCCTTATAATTTTATATACCTACCTAATATTTTACTTACTCGTATTATTTAAAAACTTACTTATTATAAATACTTTCTTAGAAGTATTAAAATATTTTCCGTTCACTAAATTAGTTAATATTGAACTGTAATACTGCACTGTGACAGTAGTAAATATAGTGAATATAGTTTTATATTAGTAGTTAGAAACACCCAAAATTTCTAAAGTTCGATAATCCGGATTTTCGGATTTATAATAAATGTATAGATCAAATATAATAATACGCATTTGAAAAGAAATATTTTTATTGTATACGCCCGTAACAACTTTGTAATCATATGCATTTAATGTATTTCAAACGTGTCCTTTTTATTTCACTTCGGATCCTGCCAGCTCTAAGCCTAGTAAAGTGTGAAGGAAAAGTTATCGTGATAAAACGTTTCCCTTGTAGTTTGATTCGTCCACTTTATTTGTTTGTTTGTTTGCGGGATTTTGCCTGCTGAGATTTTGTCCTGACGAGATTTTGGCGACAAGATAGTCCGTTTATGTGGCTACATTAGAAATTTTGGAATTTAAAAAATAAACTTATTTTTTTATTTATTTTTAAAAGTTTAGTTACAAAAAAAAATGTTAACAAAAATTAGTACCTAACGGAATATCGAATGTAGCTTCTTGAATGGATCACCTTGTAGTTATACGATTTGCTTTTCATTATACCTATACGCTTTGACTCTTGATACGGTTTCTCACAGCGAAAAGTGATTTATGAAAGATATTAACTTGGGATGGCGGTGGCGGTCAGATGCCTTTCCTCACCCATCGCCGTTACTGTAGTGAACGATGTCGCGCGCCGCCGCTTCACCGATTTTCCGCCGACTCGCGGTGCTATTCCGTCGATAGATAAATAGGTAGCTAACCTATACCTGCAGGCTGCAGTCCATTATATATTATAATATTGTCCACCGTCGCGGAGACGTTTAATGATCTTTGATCTTTAATTTGCCCGTCCCTTGCTTTCGCGCAATATAATATATCACGGCGGTATACATAATATATATATAGGTACAATATATTGCCAGACATAATATAACCTACGTAGGCTGGTAGATGTACGAGGGTTCAATTAAACGGGCCATTAGTGCCGGAGGTCAAGTCAAAGTGGCGTATAATAGCCGCGGACCCACGATACTGCGCACGAGCAGGATAATAATAATAATAGTAACAATAATTGCGTTAGAGTAAATAATTGTGCGAATTTCACAACGTGCCGGGAAGAGTATAATATACTCGTGTTATAACAGTGACGCGTGACTTCTAAACTTCACGAATAGTGGTTGTGCATATTTAGTACCCGTATACCAACGTACGGATATCGACACATTAAATAATAAGAAAAAAACAGTCTGGATTTAATACCTCAATAGTAACCAGAATATTTCTAGAAAGAACTCGTACCGTGTTATACTAAGTATACGGTGACAACTTTAAATCACTACAAATAATTTTCTCTGAATTATAATGAGCGAAAGAATGACATTTTCCGTAAGTATTCCCGTTTTTCCGACGATTTGTCCATGTTGTTATCGGTGAACCATAAATAGACAGATTTCACAACCAGAAATCACCCTATTCTATCACCACTATGATTGGTTGAAGCAAGATTTCCAATTGTAAAGCTGTTAAAACTGTTTACAGACAGAAAAATAAAGTACACGTCATCACCGCAGTATCACAACTGACATATTTCAATGATAGTATAGTACGGCAACTATACTCGCTACCAGTGGCATACATATAAGCTTTGTATGGAAACCTCTCCCATACTGGTTCCCCCACCAGTGTAAAAAGTTTCCTTTTGGAGACGGGTTTTTTAACATTACATGCAAAATTATGTACATTATATAAAAAAAAGACAATGAGGGAGGGGGGAGGTGATCGGATGGCTAAATCCCTCAGTTAGAGACGTATTTACGATATTAGCACCTTGAGTACATAAATTAATTAGTGCCATTTTTCTTTCACCGATAAACGCTAAAAGAGGAGTTAAGTCCCTCAAAAACCGTTCAAACATATTACAATTATATTTTTTTGCCATTAATAATGATACTTTAAAATGTGAATATATTTTCCCCTTTTTGTACTAATATTTTCACTAAGTTAGAGAGCATTTTTATTTTATCTCTCTATTTATTTATAATAAAAATATCAATGTATGATAATTATAAAACAATCTTATATAAAATAATACATTATTTATAGACCATACCTTGTCTTGTCTTCTTAAACCGTGGTTAGTAGAGTGAAATAATAAAATACCAAAATTGGTTATAGTATATGGTGAATAATTTGGACAAGGAAAGTTTAGAATCACGGCTGTAGATTCTATCTAAAGCCATAAAACAATTAAAATCTAAGTTTAACACTAATCATGTAAATAATTTCTCAATAAATCCAATAAAAAATAATAATTGCGTTTTATTATAACTTCACTTTGAAAACAATTTAATCCCTAGTTTCGCGTCGGCGGCCCTTTAAGAGACTCAGAATTTTGCAACCCAGAGTAATTGCTTCCTTTTGTTCCATTATATATATCTTTATCCAACGTGTAAACACCTGTGCTTGCTACATAAAACAAAAAAAAATGTATAAAATACAGAAAATATAGTAAAAAATAATTCCAAAATACATAATATACAATATAATAATATTATTTTTTCATTCAATGTAAGTCCTTAAGTAGATATGTTTTCAACATTTTCAATACCTATTCAAAAAGACCTTTCTGGTGTCATTCTTCACACTGCACATGGTAATGTCAAATACTGTGAATTTTTTATGGCCTTTTGGTATATCTATGTTTTATCTTTTACCACCAGATATAATTTAACACGGTATAGGTAATATAACAATAGTGGTCCATTTTTTTTTTCTAAAGGCCGAGGTATGGACACAATGAACCTCTCCCTCCACCCCAAAAATACGCCAGACAACAACGCCTGAATTTTTTTATTATATTGAGTTAAGTATTAATGAATCACATTGTATCGCGTAACATAAATTAATCAAGTATAAAGGTAGCCTCTACTACACAATATGGGGTGAAATGTAAGTTTGTTAAAATACTCGAGTAATGTAACTCTTCGGTGAAACATTACAAGATTATTTTTCAAAAAAAACGAAAACTATACTTCAAATACCTCATCCACATACTTGCATTATTTAGAAGGCACTGTACGTGATTTATTTTACCACACAGAAATTAAACCAGTTAGGACGACTCGGTACGTTATTATAACAATGAATCTATGTATAGAAAATGAAAAACTATCCACAAACATTCGATACATTTTGAACCGGAGCAAAATAAAAAAATAATAAATTAAATTAGGTATTTCTTCACTAATGCACTAGTGAATATACCTAATCTACACCTAGTTGAAATACATCAGATAATTTGAGAACAATGTGTGTTAAATTTGATAATTAAATAGGTATATAATAATATAATTGTTTCACTGACATAGTGTCGAATTAGTATTCTGTAAAAAATGGAAAGTATCAAAGACGTGATTCTTTTGTAGTTTATTTATTGAAACAGTGGCCACTATATTACTTTTTTAGTCGAGCGATGCAATGCGAAAAGACGCTACGGAATTGATTGTTGCACACAACTTCGAAGAGTATAGAACGAAAACGTTTGTTAAATTCTATATGTTTGACGCAAAATTAAGGTAGGGTACATAGAGCAAAGAGTTATTAATTTATATCTGTACATAATGATAAATCAATGCTAATGAAATATAATTCTGGGCCAAGTTCGATTATACATGTTTTTAAATACCGTGTTTTTGGACAAAATTTTAACTTAAACTGCTTATAAAAAACCTATCACATTTCGCTAAATTTTTTTTTTACCTCCAAATAAAAATTATAATAAACTTTGTATTAAATTTCCAAACATTTTTGATCGGCTAAAACAATTTTATTCACAAAAAATTAAATCAAAATTAACTAACTAATTAAAAATGTAAAAAAAAGTTTAACAATTTCAAAAAGCTACAGGTAGGCTATTGTTGCAAATGCATCTACTCGTAGGAAGTTGGAAAAGTACCTATAAAATATAGAGGATAATTTAGTTTACTTAGTGTAAGTAACGATAAACTATTGCTAACGAAAAACGATTCTAAGAGATAGTTCGTTTGTAATGATTCGAAAGGGAGTCATTTTACTAATCTTAAAACAAGAACTACTATATTGCACTTTACTTTCTTTTTTTTTACCATTATGTACAACTTATAATGAACCTTCTGTTAAATTTTCTAGCATCTCTGTTTGGTCATGCCATAATATCCACATACCTATCAAATAAAAACTACCTAAAAAAACTCGCAAACATTTTTCTGTCAATTTCTATCAAAATTTCAAGTCTGTAAGAATGCTTTTAACTAAACTTGTCGTTTTTTGATTGGAACATTATTTCTGGTAAAAAATATAAAACGATTTTGAGTAGATTAGTATGTATTAATTGTGCTGTGAACTTCTGAAATTGTTTAAAATAAAGTACTACAAGACATGCGTAAATAAATTCGAACGTCAGCCAAAATAAATTCATTTTTGTACATAATATTAATGATGTGCGTAGTGTTTAAACTTCCAAAAAAGTGTTTTCAAAGAAAAAAAATGTTATTCGAAATTATGGCTTTAACACATATAAAAAATCTGATATCGGCTTCTAGTTCTTAAAAAAATAATGCCCTTTGATCTAAATAATATAAAAGATTACATACGATTCGTTCAAAATATCACAACCCCCAAACCCACTCTTAGTTGCACTACTGCTACATACAACAGTGGCCTATCCCATGAACAGTATTATTAGTAGGTAACTGTACAGTACAACATTATAACCGATAATTTTACATTATAATTGTACCTTTATAATTACTCGTATACCAAGTAGATGAGAATTTATTATTTATATTTTATTTTGCGTGTTTCCACTACGGTATATTCGAGTTCAGATAAATTACGAACCAAAGTATATACCCATTTTCAATTAGTGTGCGTAAATAATTAATTGCATCGTCAGTTTCAGAAAATCAGAGAAGAGATAATACAAGTAATTTAGTATACATTCTGCCACAATACTATTATGCTAAAGTGTTCCGACGCAGTTTGAATTTCCTAATAATTACATAGACGTCCATAGAAATTCTTCTAGGGGAACAAGTTTACAACGGTGACATTTTCCTCTCCTCGTAAAATCGTTTTAAATTTTCAATATATTTCCAATCATCAGAGAGAGGGGTAAATAAACCACATTACCCCTTCTCTCCGTGAGTGTCTACGGGTATATTATGGCTTAAATTTTATATTATAACTAGAAGAACATTTACAAAAGCCACACACAAGAACTATACATAATTATTATCAGTGAAATAGTCAAAAGGATAAGGGGTTTAACCACCCCATCTACAAGTATACAAGTATATTTTAGATCAATTATTGATTTTGTATAGATGTTTTATAGACAATTCTATAAAAGCATTGATTTTATATCAAGATTTTTGGTAGAAAAGTTTGCACAACAAATCGAGGAGTATTTTGCAATTAAAATAGTCCGGGCGAGTGATGGCTTGGGTCTCTAGGTACACTCAAAATGCATTTGTTTTTTCCTTGTTGAGAAAAAAAAGGGAAAAAATGCAAAAAATTTGTTGTTCAGATTCGAACTAGTGAACCCTAGGATGAAAATAGATATGTATAATCATTCAGCTACAACATTTTTTGAAGCAGACAATATTTAGTAATTTAACATACCACATGCATAATATTATAACTTCAAAAAACTATAATTTCGAAACTTAGCCAGTACGCTAAATTAAGACTTCATCATCGTTATTAAATTGGCAGCAAACATATAATAAACAAATGTCGAAAAAAAAAAATTTTAAAATTAGATTTGTTCCATATAATTTTTTTTTGTTCAACGAATTTCGTCAAAATTTGATATTAAAATTCCTTTATAAAAAAAAAATACTACATTAAACTCAAATTTTCTTTTTGTGGCCACAAACTAACTCTTAATGAACCTCCTGTTAAATTTTTAAGCATTTCTGTTAAGTCTAACAATTTTACTATAGAGTACCTACCGAATAAAAATTTCGTAGAAAACTCGAAAAATTTAATAGTCTATAAATAGCTCAAAAACGATTTAAATTTTACCATGTCTAGAAAATTAAAATATAAGTTTTTTTTCTAAATTTCAAGTCTCTATGAATATTTTTTACTGAAATACAACATATAACAAAATTTGAAATAATAAAAACATTATTTTCCTAAATTTCCTATTTTTCTTACGGTTTTTCCACTTTTTCTCTTTTACTGGGTAAACTGGCGGGAAAATCAAAAAATGACCTTTTTAAATAACCACCCCAAGAAAATTTCCTTTTAGAAAAAGGTTTATATTGTGTAAATCGGAGCAAGTTCTCCGGTATAATTTGTGTATACAGGATAAAAAAAAAAAAAAAAACCTTCGTAAATTCAATACATTCTGCGCTACACTCAGAATCTAAAAAAGTGATAATTTTTTGCGTATACCTTACACATATGTAACGTTATTTCTAAAATGCGGTTTATATTCTGTTCGAAGAATACCATTTACGAAATAAACTTACTTATCGTTAGTTTTAAGTCAGGCACTAATGTATTATACTCTTGTTGGTCCATCCGAGTCGTTGCCGCCACTTGTTATTCTGTACGAGAATATATTAATTGTAATTCACAGTTATGTACCAGATTTAATTATGAGATATTCTTATCATCGAGAAAATATTATACCAAATTCTTCTTTAAATTGTTCGGTGCCTATTTACATACACAATTATTGTCTTCCGTTTGAACATTTTGGGAAAATCGATTTTTAGCCGATTTATTATATTATTATATTAATTTAGAATATATAATAATATGTATATTTTATTCAACAGTTATTCAATTATTATTTAAACTTGATGTCAAAATGTGCCTTTGCACCGTCGCTTTATGTCTCTTGCCAACACTGGCATTTATTCTTCTTTTAAATTCTAAATCGAGTGAAAGGTCTATTAGTTTTACTAAGATGTGTGTTTTTGTATTATTTTCTTTTTTTGTCTTCGAGCAACTTTTCCCTTAGATATCTTGCTCTAATAATTCAAGTGTATAGTATCTTTACTGAAAGATAATTTTATCTAGTTGTTAATTTTCTAGATTTTTAATCTAGATGATGCAATTAGAAGGTCATTTTTAAACATTTCAAGACCACGGCATTTTAAATCATGTACAATCAAACTTCGCTCAGATTCGTTTTTTGGTAGCAATGGTATATCGTTGCATAAAGATATGATTAATTAAATATCTTCATGTATTCTACCTTCAAAACGTTTTACCAACAAAAGTGACGTACCCATCAACACTATCAGTTCTTTTTTTTTTATTATTATTATTGACTTTATGTTCCAATTTCGAACGGGGAAAAAGTAAAGTAAAATAATTGCCTATTTATTAAAGTGCCGTTTTATGTTAATTCATATAATGCATCTTAAGACTAATGAAAACGGCTGTATAGGAATAATTTGCTTACATAATATTATTATTTAGCTGTATATATTATTATTTATACCTTTTCTCGTGTAACTCTCTTAATTAGACTCCGAGATTCCTCCATATAATGTCCCTACTTAATCTTGACATATACTTGACAAGCCTATTCTTCTAGGTCTATAGGACAAAGCGGGTCTCAAAACGAATACAACACATTAATTACCTGCCTACTGTTGTTGCATTATATTACAGTAAAACTACCATTGTGCCCTATCATAGTGTTTTACACCGTGGAATAATGAATAAATTATGCGTTAGAATGTTAATCGTTTTTGATTAAATACTGTAATACTATAGTATTACAATATAATATTATAATATTGTAACAAGATGTATATTCCATCTCAAAAAACACTCTTTTGGTAAATTTAAATGCTTAGATTTTTTCACGTAGTACCTCAAAAGATGCGGATTTTACACACGGTAATATTTTAATTTACATTTTTTTTTTTTTTTGAAATTACCAATAATTACCTATAAAAACCTGGAATATAAAAATCTTGAAAAATAATTTTCTACTAATCCAGTGTCATCAACTTTGAATAAAAAAAATCTAAATGTCTATATACAATCATATATATATATATATATATATATCCTAGTTTTACAAATTTTGCCTATGTACCTAATAATAGTTTTGTTGAAAAAAAATATTTGGTGGCCGTTCTTTGACACTGATGAAAATTTCTAGGAAATTAATGTCCCAAACATAACAATATAAGCTAATACCTTTTCTGGTGTAAATTAAGGTACGGTTAATATGTTGTTTTTTCTTAAAAATGTTTAAAGTATGGTTTTTGATCACGGACGTATATGTTTTTAGTCTAAAAGTTGGTAACAGTTGGTAATTAATAGAAAATTATTTTTCAAAATTTTATATTCCAGGTTTATGCGGTTCAAATTTCGATAACCGTAAAACCTTGAATTCAAGAATTATACTTTCCAGATTTGTATTTTCAAGAATCGTACGTTCTAGATTTATACATTCAAAGTTTATACATTCCAGATATTTACACGCTCCCTAATTTAGGGAGTCAATACATTTTTTTGTTTCTCGGGAAATACTTTGTTAAAAAGAGATGCACGAACATTAAAATGACACTTCTATACATTTTTTAAGTCACTGGGACTTATACAAGGTGTTCGTTACTTTCTCGCGTAATACCCACGCAGCATAATAGGCCGTACATTACATATAAAGAATCCATTTCGAAGGTAGGTGGTCCCTTGATGAAAATTGTTTAGTTTTAAAATTTAACACGTGTCACGTTTAACATTTCTCACCGAAAACGCAGGTAGGTATACCATCATATTATTTGTACTCGCACGTGAAGCCGTCGTCTACATTTAATAACGCCGTGCAATACGAGAGAATGTTAAGTAGACTCTTTATCCGTGTATTTCTACATTAATATAAATTATTACAAAATAGCTGCATAACAGTGAATCCGAATACAATACGGACACGACGACGTGCAGGCCATTTTGGGGATTTTCAACGGCCCGAATCATAATATGGTTGCAAGGTCTCTCGTGACTGTAAAATATACCTATACGCCTTTAATATTGTTAGTTTTAAATTAAATTCGTTTAGGAACTCACGAGGAATGTAGCGAAACAAGACACGATTATCGTGTAAAGGTATACGACCAGACTACGCGTGACGTAAACCCGAAACGGACATTTCAAGAGCGACAAAGGGGAAAATCAACTCGCACCCAGACACAAATCCGGTAGATCGAGAGAATGGAATTACAGGGAGACCGTTTACATACATAGCGGTACACGCCAAACATTATTGTTCTCACTACGCGGATGGCGCGGTGCAGAGTGCTGTTGAGATAAATGTTTCGATCTTCTTTTACATCGCCCACGACGCCGTGTTTTGTCCGAAAAACAATCGGGTCGATGAAAAAAAAAAAAATAGATTTCCATCATCCTTGTTCAACCTGACCGTCCCGAAACATCCCCCTCCCCTCCCGTGGAAAAACGCCTTCCAATCGGGCAGGCATTAAAATATTATAAATGTATATGACAAAAATGACGCTATAATATTATTAACGAAACAAACTCTACACTATACTAGTATACAGAGTAGCCTATACGGTGTTATCTTTATGCTAATATTTCTATTAATATCCAATTGTTATTTACATTCTTTTTTTTATTATTATTGGATTTCATGCGAGAGGACACATATGTATGGAAATTCAATTTTTTTTTTCGTCCTTAATTATTGAAAAAAATAACTTTATTTTATCACTTTTCAAAATTTTTAAAATAACCATTTTGTACAGAATATTACTCTGAAAATTTGAATGTAAAACATTTATATCCGATCAATAGTTTCTTAGCAATAGCCATTTTAATTTCTAGAAAATTGACGTGAAAACAATTAATTTTCAGTAAAGTAACTCGTTACACGATAAGGAATCACAATCAGTACTGTAATTCCTTAACTGTCTATTAACTATTCTATTAAATATTAATTGTTTCACATCTATTTTCTATATATTAAAGCCATTATAACTAAGACACTATAGTTGAATATTAATGTATGATACATTACAATTTTTAGGATAAAATATTTTACGAAATGGCTATTTTAAAAATTTTAAAAGGTGGAAAAATAAAGTTATTTTTTTTCATTAGTGAAGAGATGAAAATACAAATTTAATTTTTCTCTACAAATGTATCCCCTCGCATAATACCCGATTGAAAAAAAAATATAAATAAAAATGAATATTCACCTAGTGTTATCCTTATTAGTATAGGATACTCTATATATATATTTATGTTTCGATTGAAAAATGTACCAATTCTTTCTTTATTGCTTTGATACCTACATTTTGCAGTCAGCTAATACGACTGCGTATACCTATATACTGTCCGTAATACAAAGTGGTATTAAACCCTATATTATGAATATCTTGTACGATATTAAGAATTTGTTTTCGATGAATACATATAATGAGGTAAGAGGAAATTTGAATTTACAAATGTTCAGTGTACCTATAAGAAGTTATTCTATTCCATGTATATGTATATTTTAATGTTGGACACGATGTGGGAAATTCTTATCGTTTTACCAATGTACAAAGAAAAGCCCACCTTATGGAAATGGCCCTTTATCGAGGTATCTCTTTGTGTATTTTTTATATACAATATCCAAATATAAATAAAACGTTAAAGATCGTTTAAATATAATATGTACATTTATTATTATGCACATAAGATGTTGAAACAAAACAAAAACCAAAGGAATATGAATATATGCATAATATGTGTGTTGTATATATATACAAAACGAATGCATCAGTTTTACGAAAAGAAATTTGAATAATATTAAGTACTCATATTTTCAACGGCCTAAACACTCGATAGTTTATTTTGCTAAAATAAATCATTAATCAACTTCAGAATGTTGATTTTATAACCTAACTACTCGTATAATATTTATCATATTTTCATTTTAGGTTAACATCACACGCTTTAAATCTTGATTGATCAGTCAATTATTAATACAAATATTATTATTTATATCGACACGATTTTTTAAAATTTTGCAATGACGGAAATATTTTTCGGGACGGCCGTGGTTCGATTTTTCAATGTGTCAAGAAGTTTTTTTATTATTTCAAAATTTATAATTTAAATAGCTAATCATTATTATTTTCATTGTTATTACCTGCAGCACATATACGTTTTAAAGTGTTTTAATGGTATCTTTTCGAGTTATTCAAATAATATAAATTCAAATTTTTTAAAAAATAATAATAATAATAAAATAGAATTAGGAAAATAGTTGATTTAATTTTTTTTTTTTTTTTCAAACTGATATCGATCAAATTGTGCAACTATTTGGAAAATAGTCAGACAAGTTATAAATTAACAATATACTAATTTTATTTAGCCAATTTATTCGAAAATTCTGCCCGACAGTATTTTACTATTTCCCATGTGAATTAGCGTAACTGATAAATAATAATATTTTATAACAATTTTATTACACAAAAAAAAATAATAATAGTACAAAACCATCAAAATTCAAAAATCATTTAAAATAACCTAAAATATTCCAATGTTACCTTCGTCTGAAGCCTTTGGCAATTTACATTTACCACCTTTGATGACGCAAAACCACGTCATCGGGTAGGTCATGTGATAAAAATGCTCGTACTCATTTTTGGAGGAAATAAATTAACTTCTTCTCATTCTACCCCAAAATAAAAATTGAATATTCAATATTGATCACGATCGTCAGAACATTGTAATCACCGACTGTCTATATTTAGTCCGAGATTAAAATGGTTTAATAACCTTCAAATATACGTACGAATTGGTAATTACTTTCGTGTGAAGATTATCATCACTTTGAACATGTTTAAACACGGAATAAAAAGTATTTTGCTAAATTTTCTCTTCCGAAAAATAGTACTATCACTGTCTAATTTTTGGACGCAGTTTCTCTTTCTGCGGTTAGTCTATTTGTATAAGGCCAACGGTTCAAACAATCATTGAAGGGAAAGGGGGGTGAGGGTTGTGACCCGATAATCGCTTTCCCTCGTTTTCGCTATACCCGCCCGTATCTATAGAGTATTCTTTCAATTCCTGGCACTCGTCCGCGCGGGTAGCCGCTTAAAAGTACTCCGCGTTCCTCCCCGCGATGTTATAATATATTATATATTTAATACGAGTATACGTACACATTTCGCCTCCCCGCCACGGCCCGGCGCCCGACACGGAGAGCCACAAGTGTCTGGGGATCTATTAGTCACTTCAACAGGCGGCGGACTACGGCCGTAACCGGCTGTATACCATATACACAAATCTATACCACACAGAGTCGCGGTAAATGCTGCCAACTAAACGGGTAACGTCCGTACACCTTGTACTCTAATCTCCTGGCTGGGCAATTTGCTTAGGTACCACATGTCCGTGTCCGCGCCGGCGACCGCGACCCTTCTCGTAGTTGGGAAGCGCACATCGCACGGAACGATGCCAAAAATCTCGCGTCGAGCGGCGTGCGGGCCGACCCGATACTCGAACGATAACAACAACATTTTATACGTGCAATACATCGCAAGTGTATTAGAAACATAGTTGTACGATCATTCCACTGTATAATCATCCTACTGTGCCCCGGGAACGGCTTTTGATTTTTACTCTCGAACGCCGACTAACGCACGGCTTTATGGACTTTGCCGGATGTCGCGGACGAACAGTGGTACAACTAGACTGGATGGGCCAAAAATTTAAACTAATACAAATTAATGGAGCCATCGAAAATTTAGTGTATCTCTTTTTAATTTGTTTGTAGAACGTTGATAGTGTAAATAAATAATGATAAAATACGAAAATTCATTATAAATCTACCTTTTATCACATGCTTAAATATTATGGCTTAAATATTTTGTAGCATATAAAGCCGTGGGGCATACACCTCCACGTAAATGGATGCGCAAATGTAATTAGTTTCTGATACGTTTCATCTCTGAATCGTTTGTAAAACGCCATTGACTACCGTTGTTTTTTTTTCTGAAGTGAAATCAAGTTTTGACCTAACAAATGTTTAATATAGAACAGTATTTAACAGTATCTGATCGCTTGTATTTCGAACAATATTCCAATTTTATATGGGCGTGCGTACTACCTAATGCATAAACTTGGGCAAAACACTTTATACAAATATTCAGAATAAATATTCGAGTAGGTACATACAAAAATAGCTCCCTCGCTACGCTCGGAATCTAGAATAATTATGAATAATAAAAATCGGACATTTTTACTAACTAAAATATATTTCCTGGGAAAAAAATAAACCTCATATCTTATAATAAAACATTAAACACTCTAAATTGAGGGACAAAAAGTCATTTTTTTTTTTTTTTTTAAACATAATGCGTCTTAAAACTATGTAGATTACAGCAGTGAATACTTGAATAATTCTTTTAGAACTAAAAAGCATTTAGAATACTTTACTCCACATGTCTGCTAATGTCACGTAAATATCGTTGTATTCTACAAGAAATCAGACAAAACGTATAAACATAATGGCTTATCTTCCAATAAACTCTCGTATAAGGTCTATCGAAAATGCTATAGTTTTATGGTCGATTTACTTTAATTAAATTTTGTGGCAGGTGTACAAATAAAATTACAAAATAGTACATTATAGTTTCCTATCTTTAAGTACTGTACATTTTTTATCGATAAAATAAATTAATTTAATAAAAATATGTTATATTGTTTTGTACACGTTAACACGTTGTTAAAGTGCAACGCCGTTCGAATCGTTCGATAGTCTCAAGCCGAGTGTATAATATTAATTATAATTATTGTTTAACTAAATTGTTTTATTTTAATTATTCAATTTATAATAATTACACAGCCATTGTGGTTTCGATCTATTAAATTTTACAGGTACTGCATTGCAGTTCGATTGTGATTATTTTTGTGCACGTGCAATACCCACTCAACACATAAATGAATATAATAATTTTCTATTAAAAAGTAATTAATATTGGTAAAATATTTCACTCAAGCACAATTATATTTGTGTATTCGTTCGATTTGGCATTGTAGTATATTAGTACGCAAGCACTTGTCTGTGGACTCCATCAATTATATTATTTTTATCTTATATCTCGAGTCCTTTTATTTTTTTATTTTTTCATTAAAATAAAATAATGTACAATTCAATTATGTACAACAAACAAATATGCTGTACATCTTCTTACATGGCGTATAATTAATATGAGGAAGGAGGCTGCCCACTGAGAGTTTATCTCGAGACTTAATATTATGTTTTTATTACATTCTGCTGTTACGGTTACATGTTTATTTTTGAAAATGATAACATTATAATGTAGTAGAATACAAATTGAGGAAAAATAGTAAACGCACAATGGTAGGGGCGTTATGATGGCAAGGTTTATGTTTAATACGTGTGGTGTACGGTATAATAATATCTGAACGTAATATATGTAACGCGAGTGACCTATCGAAAGGATGATCGGCGGCTGCGTTGCCCCACAATGCGCCATCGGCCGGATGTGACCCTGACTAGTGACGTAATATGTTGTAAAATTGTTATAGCGTGTGTAAAAATGGTTCTTTATTGTTTATCATAGGTTTTATATGCATTATATCCATGTTAATACGTATTAAACCTACCGACGGTGGATCATTGCTTACAGTAAAAACCTTATTAAATCCCTACGGCTATTTCCTTGATTAATTATTTCCTATTACCAGAATACCATAAACACTTGCCCTCGTGACCTGATTGAATTTCACAAGAAGGCCGTCGTTTAAAATACGAAGAGTAGAGTATAAAGAGGTACATGAGGCGTAATTACGGGGGGAGGGGATATGGGGATAGATCCCCCCTGAGTTGTATTTATATATTGTTCTTACACTAACAAATAGTTCAAACACAAACTTATAAATAAGGTGAGTATTACGAAACTAAGAAAAAATAAAATTTTTAGTTGTATCAGTACGGGTAACAAATATTTACTCGGTAAACGATTAACATGATTTCAAAATAAATGGTCCGTTTCACTTTCATTCTTATTTATGAATAAACACGGAATGGCCCTGCCGTACAAGAAACCTAATTACAGCACCTAGTACCTAAACACAATATACTACATACATATAGATTATAGATGGTAAATAATCCGATTATGGGTAAAACCCGCATTTTATAGAACGAATAGTGACACTACGAACGCGAGCCAACAGAAATAATGTACATTGATTATCACGACTTCGTGTACCTATTTTTTTTTATACACACTACACGCCGTGTCATTCTCACACGGACAATAGTCACACTACATAGCAATAATTGATTTTAATTTTACAAGCCAAAATAAAAATGAAGCAAAAAAAAAATTACAAGCTACTAGTATTACTCTATTAAAGTTTTTTAAAAAGAAGTCTGGATCTGACGTAAGTATTACAATTTTAAATTATTCAATGTACTAATATTATGAAAAATTAAATAAATACCAATTAAAAATGTATTCAAAATTGAGCTGTAGTCACTGCAGTTTGTTCAGTAGCTGGATTTTTTTTTGGTACAATTAGAAGAAAGATTTTTAACCCATTCTAAAAATTCGGCACACAGCCACCAATGCTTAACATACACTCAAGTAATGGGTTGTGTATAGTCATGTGCAGGCCGGTATAATATTATATACATATTTGGAAGTGTGGTAAAAACCAAGTGAAAATTAGTATAACTATCAGGTATATAGGTACAGAGTGATGTTTTTGTAAACCAGCAATTATATCGGAATATTTTAAGTGAATTTAATTTCTGTTTTTTTTTCTTAATCATTATGGAGTCGTTTTAGATTTATTTTCAAACCATTTTTAATTTTTAACTTTATTCCATATACCTTAAATAAGTATATGTTTTATTTGTATTTTAAAGTTTAACCAATTCCATAATGATTAAAAAAAATCCAGAAATAATCAAATTCACTTAAAATTCTCCGAGAAAACTGACGGTTCGTGGCAAAAAAAATCCAAATAAATACAGCAGCCTACCAACGGTACTGCAATTACTGTATGGATTTGGAAAAATTGTTAGGTGTATTAGGAGCAAATGAACAAAAAAAGGTGAACGATTGCTTCTGCTGGATGAGCCCAGAGAAATGAAAAATAGGTAACGTGTGTCGCGCTTTTATGCCTTTCATGGTCTCTCACTCTAGAGACTCTCACTTGATTGACAGAATAGCCTAAAGTAGGGTGCCTCTTTGTTAGCTGCATGCGTAATTAATATTGCGAATTAAAGTATAGTGTACCTAGGTGATGACACAATTACAAATATTAAATAGTCAAAGTATTACACTAGTAAAATTATAAAGTATTAAAAAATTGTTGCCTAGATTTTTACATTATTTTACGGCTAACATCACTACAGGATACCTAAGTACGCATTATTGTACTAGAATAAAATATCCCTTAAAGTTTTTAGAGAATTTTCTGAAAATGCAAAAACATTATTCTTTTCACTGATCAGTAAAAAGATCTCCACCTACTTGAAAATAAAAACTAACATATAGTGTAACCGGAGAGTGATAAATACCTACATTTTTCCGACCACGTTTTAACTTTACGCTTTTTTTTTATATTACAATCATCGCACACAATATAATACTCATCTAATTAATGGCGCCGGACAAATCAGTTCTGGTCATGACCAAACCATATTTTTGGGGTGGTAGTTGTGATGGTGTTAGTTAATGGTTAGAATCTCTCTCTCCTGCAGTCCTGTATATAAATATTATTTAAACTAGACAAAAGTAATAATATTTTACAACTTGTATGAGGTAACTAATGTATAATTTTGTTAGCACTGTAAATAGTAACATATTATAATAATCATATATTTAATATATCTACTCTTATTAGTCGTAATTTGAGTTTTTAGTGCGAAATTGTTTAAAATCATGATTTTCATGAACTAGGGATTTGATTTTATAGCACACGAAAAATGATGAATACGTGCTAGAAATATGCAATACCCATAACGAAATAATTATAACTTTATAATTGTCAATACCTAGCAAAAAATGTTGATAAATATTAACAAATTTTAGAAAGGAAAGAGGAGTACAAAGAACATATTGATACAATGACATATCTACTATACAATGACTATTATCCAGAGATTTCAAAATGTATTCGGCACCACTGCTAACCAACCTACTCACCAAATAGGTATCGAATAATTATACTTGGACGCAGACGATATTTATTTCGGAAAAAAATCGTCTGGAAAATTGTGCCGTACGACCTGATAACAGTGACGTAGATACCTAGTATTTTCTTATAATATTATAACAATGAATTGTACGTCGGGGATGGGGGATTCTTAAAGTGGACAAACAATTTAGCCGGCGAGTTAGATTTATGGTGTAAACGTCTCCCGTAGTAAGTTTCCGTAGTGTATATACCGGTTTAAGGCAGCAGTCTTCGTAATTTAAGGTCTGGGGAATTGCGTGTTTTTGTCGTGTCCCTTACCCGCGCACTTGTATACCAACCTCTCTGAAATACCCCCGCGTTTCGCAGACATTTCCTTTGTTTTAATTAAATCGGAAAATGACCGGGAAAAAATATAGCCTGCCCGATCAAATAGACGTTGGGTCGTATAGTCTCAATTTCAATTTGTATATATACACACATTGTAACGCGATTAAACGACAGCCACAAATAAATAATATTATTATACATGGATTATCATACTCATAAAAATATTATAAAATACAAACAGCAATTTCATTGTTACGCTAAAAATAAATTCGATAACCGTCAAAATGAAACATTTTCATATTTACAACGCGTAATTTGAATGGAGAATATTTTGTTTTATCTGTGCGCAACGTTTCTACCAAAAGCCTTGCTCAGGTGTAACACCTTTTATGAAAGAAAATCAGTATGAGGAGGTACTTTAAGAAGGTTATTTTTCGATTTTCACAAGATTTTTCTCATCAAATTTGAAAAACCAAAAAAAAAAAAAAAATGGGAATATGTACAAAATATATTATTAAAATATTACGATTTTTTTTTCCTATGCATAACTTTTCCACCAGCAATTTTGCTCCAACTTAAAATGACAGCAATATTTTTAATAGAAAATTTAACTGGAGAGGTACTTTAGAGAAGTAATTTTTCGATTTTCTCAGGAGTTTTCCCGGCAAATGTGAAAAACCGGGATGAAACTTGGAATTTCGATTTTCGAGTTTAAGTTAAACAAAGTTAAAATTTCGTCAATAATAGATTATTCGAAAATATTAAACTTTAACATACTATAACTTTGTCAATTTCATAATAAGAAAAACTTTTTATACAAAAATCGTTTTGAAAAAATACTCTATCCGAGTCTGTAAAAAAAGGGTAAAAATTTGGGTACTTATTATCATTCCCCGAAAATTCCATTTCAATACTACGAGTATGGTCATCCACTTGTAGGTCATCCAATTGAAATATTTAGTAATATGTGAACGTATAGCGAATATAGCGTGAACGTACTTATATGAACGTATATTGATAACAAAGTATCATTATCAATTGAACAGCGCTCAGAAACGTTTTTCCGTAAGCAATAGTTTATCGTTACAGATATACATTACATATAACAGTGGTTACACCCGTCTTTGTTGTCCTAGGACATCTTTTTTATTTTCATTTTTCATTATTATTTTTGTGTAAGTATTTGTATTTTTTATACACTTAATAATTTAACATTTTTTCATTTTTAAACAGTTTTTTTTACATTTAGAAGAAGAATGATTTGATCGACATTCGATAATATTCAAAAAACTTTTTGGGATTTTTACGTATATTCAAAAGAAATTCTGAAGTTATTATTTTTTCTCGATCAGAATTTATGGGATGAACCCAATGTCTTCTTTTTAAAGGAGTAGCTCATCCAGTTCTCCAGCAGCTTCTACCGCACACAAAACTTTCAAAAATGTTTTATTGGACACAGTTAAATATTTTATTCAACCTTGCGATACTAAGTCATGATTGAAACTAAACGAAATTTTCATTCTAAATTCATTTTGAATTTCCAAGTTTAGAGTAATATATATATTTGAACATTTTAAAATCATAGAAGTTGCAAGCAGTAGTCACGCATCGTGTGGCCCAATATGTTATTACGGTATCACCGGAGCCTGAGCCTAATAAAAACGTGTATTCCAATTTCCAATATTCGTATATTTAATCACGATAAAAGTGTCTCGGTGTAATCGACATGCGTTGCTGGAATTGCCGTACACAGACTTCAGTACACATTTTATACTATAATAAAGCATAATCGTTGTCGTCATTGACATGAAATATAGATATCATTTTGCTAGAAATAAATGCATATAAAATCCAAATACCCCGACTAACATTTGGAAATGGTATAATTAAAAAAAAAATTTAATTGTAATACAAAAAAAACAAATAAATATTTAATATAATTTTGCCACCTTATACTGGCACCAATACTGCATGGTAAATATAAATTAAATATATTAATGGTGTTCGTTTTTTGGTTGGTTTTCAAATTACAAATGCACGTTTAAATTTTTGCATATTATTTTATTATTTATATTACTTATAATATTAAACTACTATGTTTCAGATTCCGAATGTAGCAAAAGAACTATTAGTTTTACTAAGGTGTGTTTTTTTCTCTTAAAAAGCACTTCTTTGCTACCTATTATACAAACTGTCCGAAATACTTACATCGTATCTTAGAAAGTGTGGATTTATCGGTAGATAATGCCTACTTAATCTAACACGTATTATATATTCCAAACATTTAGTCCACACAATTTTAATAAACTAAAAACACATGGCGATGTATACAATTATATTATTTGTATTAATTTGTGTGTTACCTTGGCTACGAAAGGAAAATGACATAGCTCATAATACTATACAAGTATACAACCTTACCAATATACTAAGTTCTACTCACAATCATTTATTAATTGCAATGGTTCACCTTTGCTTTCGGCTTATAAACTAAATTACCCTTTATATAAGATCTTCCAAATTCCCCACCTACAACATTGGACCTACTAATGGTGCAAAGTATGTGAGTCTTTTTTATAATTTGTTATTTGTATTATGCCTATAAATCTGAAACTTACTAGTAAATAATGAAAATAAAGAATTATTAAAATGCCTTATAGTACCTAAGTATAAGCATTGAATTAAAAATTGTATTTAAAAAAAAAAAAATGACCTTTTAAAGAATAATATATTGAGAAATCAATCTATTTCTACCGAAAAAAAAAAAACAAATGAAATATTGTGGACAAAATTGCAATGAATATAATTATAATTTACCCTAAATTTACTACAATTTTACTAGAGTGATGAAGTAGATATACAATTTACACGATGTAAAAAGTATTGTCATAGAACTACTATTGTGTATTAAGATTCCTTACATCAAGTACTCCAGGTTAGACATTTCCTATGATCATAATCTCAATAAACCTTTTAGGTTTTGCACATGCGAGCTTTATAAGAATGCGTATACATACATCTCTTATCCATCATACATGATCAGTTGAAAAAAATGATATACAATGTATATATACAACTTTATAAAATATACATAAGGACTAAGTATAAAAGTATCCTTTGATATACCTATTTAAATGTTTCCGGTACCAACATTCTACGGGTGTTCATTATCAAACGAAAAACTCTACGACTCATAACATATATAGGTACCTACTTAAAAATTGTATATAATGGCACGTGAAAGAGAAAAAAATAAATATTTTTACGTCAAGAACTTCAATTAGTAGGATAGGTACTTGGAAATTATATCATATTCAACAAGCCGGGAAAATTAAAACAATGTTTAGGAATTTTGTAATGCACTCGTATTTTATAGTATACATTGTAATATTATCGTGTGTGACGTAAAAATTTAAAATGTAATCATTTTAATATTTTTTAAAAAATGTTCGTACAACGTTTAATGCTAGTGGTAAAGCAGAAAAGGGCACGAAAGCCAGAATTTATACGTGATACGAACATAAAATGTTAATGGAAATTAATAGAGGTAGTCAGGCAGACTGTAAGAGCGAGCATTTTCGTGTGGCCCAAGACTGAAAATTGTTGTTACGGCTATAGATATTGTATTTTACTATACATGCAATATCCGTAGACTTACGAAACAGTAGTTATAATTCTCGGTTTTAATTTCAATTTATTTTGCAAATATTTTTTATTTAATCTATAGTTCGCCTAATCACCTGTATGCCCAATATAATGTAATATAATCGAGTCTAATATTTTAATGATCTCACGATAAGAAAACCGGGAACTCAGGATATTTTTCCATTTTTCTTCCACTTTTTTCGGTTTTTCACATTTGATGAGAAAACTTCTGAGGAAATTGAATAATGACTTCTCTAAAGTACTTTTCTTGTCAGGTTTCCTTCCAGAAAAAGTGCTTTCATTGTAAATCGGAGCCAAATAGCTTGTAAAAAATCATCGAGTTTATTGTGCATAACTTTTTTTTTTTTTTTTTACTTCTTTAAATTGATATTTTAGATTCTGAGTGGAGCGAAGAAGCTTATGATTTTAAAAAGGTTTTTTCTTTTTATCTGTGCGCAATTTTTCTACCAGAAGACTTGCTCCGATTATTAAGTGTAGCACCTTTTCTGAAAGAAAAACGGTGTGGGTAGGTACTTTAATGAGGTCATTTTTCGAACTGGTGTTGGATAATTTTAAGAAATATGTAATTTAGGTGGTAAAAAGCATTACTACTTTTGAACTGATTGATGTAATAATTTATTGTTCAAATGTATATTTTATTTTATTATATTGTGTACAATAGTAACATTTAAAAACATGCACATGCATACAGTGGATACTTTTAAAGAAGGTGTTTTTTTTAATGAAATATGAACAAATTTGTTTTAGATTCTGAGCGTGTTTTATTATAAAATAAATAATCAATAATTGATTATAATAATTGTATAATGATTATTACTTGTCAGTGGTTTATATTAATGTATTCATTATAATGGATTTATATCCAGGAAAAAATTTTTGTTTTCATTATCGTGTACTATAATTTATTGAGTTAGGTGAATAAATGATTTGACATAGTATTTTTATTTATTTTTTTTTTTAAACACTCAAACAATCGTGTATCACTGAACTGTTACCGACAAAAATAATTTTAGTAAAAAATATGAAAATATTTTCTGATGTATTATTGTTGTTTTGATCGTAACTATACTAAATATACAATTACAATTATAAATATGAATCTCCATTAACATGTTTCTCATATTAGGTATCTATAAAAAAATTATTATTTTTTTTTTAATTCTGAGTGAAGCGAATTTTACAATGAAATTTTGATCCAATTTATAATGATAGCAGTCTTTCTAAAAGAAAATCCAACTGGGGAAGGACTTTAGAGGTAATTTTTGATTTTCTCAGGAGTTTCCCCAAAAAAAGTGAAAAACTGGGAAAAACATGGGAAAACCAGGAAAAACGTTGGAAAACCTGGAAAATCGGTAAAATATTAATCAAATATTATTAAAAAAAATGTATAATACCTATTTAATTATTTTTCCATAATATGACATATATTATATTTTTGACAAAGTATCACTATTAACTGAACTCCGCTCAGAATCATTTTTTTCATTTACAATAGTATATCGTTGCTTATAGGAATAGATTAAATTACCCAGAAAAGTGGTTGAACTCGTCCCCATTATCCCAGGGCGTTTTTTTTATTTATTTCACCTATAATATTTCAAATTTTACAGCCGAACGAAATAAATAAACTTTGTTAAAAAGTTTTTGCAGTAATAGTAAGATGATTTTTTCCAATCATAAAACTTTTTTTTTTTAATTCTCTACTTGGGTTTGTAAGAGTATTTGACAATATCATGGCAACGAATAGGTATCTGAAAGAGTAAAAAATTCTCAACACTCGTCATTCGTCGGTTTCAAATTTCACAGAACATTTTCTTCACTTTTCAAAACAGCTTAGAATGAAAAATATTTCCTTGGCATTTTAAAAATATAAAATAACATTATTTTTCGTTATCGGTCCGTTTAAAGTCTGGAAAAGTGAAAATTACGATTCTTTATAAAGTTTCTAATATTCTAAAAATTAAAATAGCACCAACAGATGATCTTATGGAAGCAATTTAAACCAAATTTAAACAGGAGCATAATTTCGGGAGTCAGGGTGTGTGGTTGCACCCCTTACTTTTATAATAGTTCCAATATTAGCAGCGCTCTGCTTAAATAATGCACAGTTATTAATATGATTAAAATTAAATTATATTTTAATTTTTATATTGACATTTATCAATATTGATTTACAGTCAATCATGATTACAACTTTAAATTACATTGGTTATAAACATCACTACATAGATAGGTCCGGCAACTTCAGAAATTTATTGTGCTGTTATTATAGACGGTCCGGGGAATGGTTATGTGGTGCTATCTATATTAGAAGTGGGATTTTTAGAATACATCAACAGATGGTGTAATTGTCGATTATAATATTTTACAATAATGATGTCCTATTACCTACATAAATTACCACGAGATTTTTATTATTATAAACATGACGCGTATAATTTTTATGAGATGACAAAGATCTGAAAACGCAAAAAAATGTCTGTCTAAATGCTCAATATTGTTTCGATAACTATTTAACTATCCTTCTATACCGAATTCACTGCTGACTTTTCTATTTATTTGAGCACCGTTATTAACAAATCCATGAACATATGCACCTGATTTCTCTAGTAGGAGATGAATTCATTTAATTATTAGCTGAGCAAGTGTTACACCTTTTATAGTCCCGTGAGATGCGAAAACAGCTATTGATTTTGTGTACTTATTGGTTAGAGATTGAAATATCAAAACTAAGCCGTGTATCGCCTTATCATTTAAAGAAGTGGGTTTTGGTAAATTATTTAAATCTCCATTTTCTACTCCAAAATCAATGAACCCCGATTATGTGCGTGTTTTTTAATTATCTGAAATGCTTTCTCTTACACAAATTTCGTTCAGCTATAGTATACCATGTCTGCATTTCAGATTTTTAATCCAGGCAAATTTTAAAGAGGTTTTAGAAATTTGGGTCAAACCCACAATAAGAAGTTTAAATTATAGATAAATACTTTCTGATTGTTCATGTACATGGTAAAAGAAAAATATTATTGTTTCATATGCATACAGTTATTGATATTAAAATAGTTGGCATTTTTTAAATTAAATATGAACAAGTTTGTTTTAGATTCTAAGCATGTTTTATTATGGAATAAATAATGAATAATTGATTATACAATTGTAGGTACAAGTCTTCATTAATATATTTCTCATATTAGGCATCTACAAAAATATTTTTTTTTAAATTTCTGATTGGAGCGAACAAGCTTATGGTTTTACAAAAAAGTTTATTTTATTTTTTTACCTGTGCATAACTTTTCTATCAGAAATTTCATTCTAATTTTTAGATGTAGCACCTTTTCTGAAAGGAAAACTGACCGGGGAGGTACTTTAAGGGGGACATTTTTTGATTTTCACAGGAATTTTCTGAATTAAGTGAAAAAACGTAGGAAAAACTTGAAAATGTACGAAATATTGATAATAGGTATATATTTATATATATCTATACATTATGCATATATATTATATATGTGTATATAAATTTAAAACTACAAAATCTATAGATAATTTGTAAACTTACATACATGTATCTAATTTTTGTCTACTAAGATCATTGAATAAATTAAACATATACATGTAAATGACAAAAAATAACATAATATGTGTTTTGTATTTAATTAAGATTCTGAGTGTAACGAAGAATGTATTGGTTTTACAAAAATGTTTTTTTTTATGTATTTTTTTTAAAATTGTGAACAAAATGTCTACCAAAAATCTCGCTCCGATGTATACGATGTAGATTTTTCTGAAAGGAAATTTTCTTGGGGTGATTATTTAGTCATTTTTATGTTTTCTCTGCAGTTTTCTCAATAAAAGGGATCAAGTGAGAAAAACAAAAATTTACGAAAATAATTCTGTATTATTTTTCAATTTTGTTATTTATTACATTTGCCTTTTCTAGACCTGTTATAATTTTCAAAAGATTTGTGCCATTTTTAAGCTTTTTAGAAAAATTTTAATATTTTTGTTGAAATTCAATTAAAAATATTCGTATGGACTCTATGAACCAAAAAAGCCATCTGGATACGACTAGAAAAAGCTGTCGTACGATAATGAAGACGGTTGTCGCCACTGTTATAAATAATTTATTTAGACGCTTTGAATGCTTTTTGAAAAAATATATAACATAAACCAATTTTAATCGAAACCCGAATTTTTTTTTTATTAAATACTATCCGAAACATAATTAGTCAAACCAATAAATTCTCTTTTCACAGACTAAACTGAGGTTAAGAGCGGTCACCACGAAAAACACCGACAGAAGCTTCAGTATTCCAGAGAATCTGATGCCAGGTAGGTGGCCGAAACTACAGTGGACATACAATACAAGCAAACCTTCTCAAATAACATCATGGGATTATAGAACCTTAAATCATATTGTTTATTGGAATATCATTGTACTATAATAAAAAAAAAAAAGCGTCCTAGAATAATGGGGACGGGTGCAGGTATACATTTAATACTTACAAGCAACGATAAACCATTACTAATGAAATACCGATTCTGTGTGGATTTCAGTTGATAGTAATACTTTGTCAACAATATACACGTCATTTTATAGTAAAATAAGTAAATTGGCTTTATATATTTGTTTAATGTTGTACCGATTTTCCCGATTTTCCCATGTTTTATCCCAAATTATCTCTCTAAAGTTCTTCCCTAGTGAAATTTCCTTTTAGAAACACTGCTCTCAATTTAAGTTGGAGCAAAATTGTTGGAAGATAAGTTGTTCACAGACAAAAAAAAAGCCGTAACATATTTTAACTTATACCTACATTTCTTATATTTTCCCGTTTTTTTTTTTCAATTTTTCAAATTTGATGAGAAAACTTTTAGGAAAATCGAAAAATAACCTCCCTACACCGATTTCCTTTCAGAATAGGTACTACACTTAGAAATTCGGGCGAGTCTTCTGATAGGAAAGTTGTTAACAGATTAAAAAAAATTAACACCTTTGTAAAACTATAATCTTCTTAGCTTTACTCTGGATTTAAAATATTTATTATATTTTATAATTATAACATATTTTTAATAAAATAATAAAGGAAAAACAAAATTATTAAAATGGATGATATTTGTATTTCATATTAATTTAAATAATGTAATAAATAAATAAATAATATAATAAATAAGCTACACGCCTACAGAAATCAGTACTGTTTATTGCAACTTGACATATTATTCACGGCATTTTATATATGACATTTCTACAAACTCGCTTGTTTGTGGTATACTTTGTGTTGCATAGCGTATACCATTGGCCGCCAATATTGTTGAATTTGACCCAGAAATTTTCCTAATTTTATTTCAGAAATATGTTCTTTAAATCTTACTTTAAAATTTCTATGTCCTATCTGTATACAATTTATTACAGTTACATTTAAGTTTATATATACCAACATTTTCAAAAGAAAGATGGTTTTTTTGTGAAGTTTTTAGTTATATTGTTTATATGTTTGATTAAATTATTATTAGGTAGTCTTAAAAGCGATTTTTATATTATTATACAGAATTATAGCAAATTCGTTAGACATATTATTTTAATATTTCATATTACAATAGTTAGGTTATGTATTATTTTTTCTTTGAGACGTTTATGCATTCTTTTAATAGCATTTAAATTCAAATTATTTCTATGGGCTATATTATAGATAATATTGAGCTCGTGTTGATAATTATGTTTATTTAGTGGAATACATTCAAGCCTATAGAATATTTAATTAAAAAAATGATATTTTTTGAAAACAAGGGTGATTAGAATCGTGTGGTATTTACAGCATCAGTTTGTGAAGTTTCATGTAAATGCTTAAATCAAATTTATTGTTTATTATGGAAACTGTTAGATCTAAGAAATTTAATTTATTATTTATTTGCATTTTGAGTGTAAATTTTATGTTTTTATTTATTTTTTTTAAATAGTTAACTAAATTTTCTCATTGTCTATTTGAACCTCTAAATAAAATGAACTTGTCATCAACATATTTATAATATGCTATTATATATGGACTGTATAATATTTAGTTCTTAATAATATTATTGGTTTCATTAATTTACATGTAAATTTCAGATAAAAGAGCACTTAAAGGATCACCCATAATTAACCCATCTTTTTTCGAGTATAATTTATTATTATTTTGGAAATAGTTTTCTTTAATAATTACATTTATTAATTGTATAATTTCTTGTACTTGGTCTGCATTAAATTTATTTCTATGTATAAGTTTATTTTTTAAAAATTTACTTTATTGTGTTTAGTAATGGATGTTTATACATTTTTGATGTCAGTAGAAATCATTTTGTAACCCGACTCAATTTTACCAATCAAAACATAAATGTTTTTTATTGAAATATCAATATTCATGTTTAATTTTTGTTTTTTGAGAAAGTCTAAATGATTAGCTTGCTAAATATTAATTAACCCCTTGGGATTAAGCTGGAGCACTTTTAAAATTAATTAATGGATGAATCGCATTATCTTATTTTAGTAATTTCAAGTGTAGAGCCTCTATTCAGTAATCAGATTTTAATAATATTTTCTTTTATACATTAGTATAATTTTTTTCGAATTTGTTATCAGTTTATTCATTTCTTTAGTGTAATTTATAGTTGGGTCATATGTTAAGATTTGAATAATATTATTATTTATAAAATATAAAGTTTTTTTTATGAATTTCATAAGTATAAATAATAACAACAACATTCGATTTATTTACTGGAACTATTTTTGAATTATTTGTTTTTAATTTATTCACTATGTTATTAATAATTATATTTTGTCGGTTAACTATACTATTTTGTTTTAATATTTTATCAGGCATATTTTTGTAGTTTGTACAATAGTGCTGTTTAATAAGTAACATACTGTTTGATTTTGATTTTGAAATTGTATATAATTTATAAAAGATTCGCATTGTATTTATTATTTTTAATTGATTGAAAATTTAATGTTAGATATGTATTGAATTTATTACCTTTATTTAATAAATTTTTTTCAGCTTTATTGAAAATTATGGAAGTTAAAATAGTAACTCGTAGTTGAAAAGAATACTAGTTTTTAAGTGTAATTTTTATGTATTTCGTGCTACTAAAATATTAATTTTATCACTAACCCCACACCGTTTCTCATTTTTCCTATGTAGTTATTTTTGTTGGATATAATTTTTAAAGTATGCAATTTGTAAGTGGTTTAAATTTTGAGATAAAATTATTTCTAAATTATTAATCTTTCCTACTATTACGTGTTTTTTGCTGAATAAATATTTTATTTCAGAGTTCAACTTTATTGTCTCTGCTCTTTTCTCGGCTTTGATTACAACTTCAGACATGTCTGACACTTAAGACAACTTCTGTACATTTGATTTGTATATTGATGTATTTTGGAACAACTTTCAATTTCTTACAAGTTTTTTTATTGAAGTAGATTTGTATATTGATATTCAATAATATCATGTTTAAATATTCAATCCTCCTCATTAATTGAGTCGAAACATTGGCTTGGATTGCTATAATAAATAATAAAATAATAAAGTAAAATCAAAATTATTAAAATGGTTAGTAATTAATAAAATAAATAAATTAAATAAATATATAAATACAAAATTTAAGTATAAAAATAAAAAATAAATAAATTAATGAATGCATGACCTGGAGAATTATGATAAGTGTATTATACAACCGGTTTCGAATTAAAAATTGATCATCAGGTATATCACAATCAAAATGTAAAATGCGACTGAATATAAAAAATTAAATGAAGGAATACATATAAATGTATATAAATTGGTCGTTTTACATAGAAATAATTTATTTTAATAGGAGATATTATTTAAAATGGGTTATTATTATTATTAGATATATATTACGTTAAGAAATATATATTATTTGGTTATTATATATTAGCTAAAATATATTGATGTAAGATATTATTTTCAAAATCAATTTTTGCATTTAAATTATTATTCAAATTATTTTTCTTTATTTCTGTATATATGTAATTCTTTTAAAACTGGATCAATGTAAATATTATTTTGGGTATTTTATATGTCTAAGTCTATATTAATATGAAATCTTATACTATAGTTATTTTCTAAAACATGTTTAGTGATATTTGAATTTGGAGCAGTCTTTTTAATTTTATTTCAGAAATGTGTTATTTATATCTTATTTTAAAATTTCTATTTATCTCACGTACATAAAATGTATTACAGTTACATTTAAATTCATATATACCAGCATTTTCAAAAAAAAGGGGGATTTTTTGTGAGGTTTTTAGTACTGCTGTTTATATGTTTGATTAAATTATTATTAGTCTTAAAAACGATTATTTAATTAATTTAATTTAATTAATAACATTATTTGTATTATTTTTTTGAACTTTAGTGAATTTGTTAGACATATTATTTTTCAGACTACCTCCAAGAATTGAAGCCAAGTGCTGCCTATGATAATTGTCGACTGTTTTCTCTACGTGGACACATTTTCTTTTAGTTTTTTAATGTGCATACATAATTTATATAATATGCAATTATATTAATATAATAATAGATACCATACTAAATATTCTACCATGATACAAAGATTTAAAAAGTGGTAGCGGGTAAATAGTACGAATTAAGAAATGCATTATTATTATCATTAATATTAATATTATATTAAGATATATATATGTATATCTTAATTCATAGTAAGTAATATAAATAGCAATACAGTAAAACGTCCATATATCAGTCACTGATGGGACAGGAAATAGTGACCGTTACATTATAGAGGTTAGGGGAAGTTTTACTGTAATTGAAAAATACTTTTTATTTATTTATTTATTTTATTATTTAATGAATATTTATATTATTTTTTACACTATACATGTAATTATAATAGCATTATATACAAGTACATACATAATATACAATATTCAATTTGCCAACAAATTATGTTTTAACTAATTTAGATACTTTTTTTTTTTTTCGTTTTACTTTCTTTTTTATGTTTTGATTCACCAAGTAAGAATACTGTCTCATTATTATGTAATATAAAAAAAATACATTATATGTATCCAGGGCTGGCTTGAAGGTAGTACAAGCTTTGCACTTACACCTAGCTCCACGCTTTTGGAGACCTTGCGTTTAAGTTGAAAGGTGTTAGGTTAGGTTTATTTAGCTATAATTGCAACATAGCTAAATATATAAGATAATTTAGAAAAATTAAAATTAAAATTAACGGACTAAAAAGAATTGTATTGCAAAGAATCACCTACACATGGTATAAGACGGTGAAAAAATTAAAAAAGATTATTGAGGCCCCCGCAAAGAGAGCACTGTGCATAGCCTCGATATTTTCTAAGCTGGCCCTGTATATATTTTCAAATATATCACAAGAAGTCACATATTTTGAAAACATGTTTCTATATGTTTTAAAATTAGGTACAAATTACAATATATATATAAGTTAGGTATCCTCTAATTTTATTATTAAGCATATCAGTTTCACTACCTACAGTTGAAGTATTTACATTTTTTATATTGACAAATGACAATACATAACTGGCACTTAGTACTTTATACCAATCGTTTAATAAATATCATGGGGAAAAATTGAAAATGTTGCAGTTATGCACACGAATTAAAATATATATTAATATTATTATTATAGGATGTATTTATATTTATTTTTGTATACACAAAATATATTTTAATTCGTAGTTATGTAACTAATAATTTAAATCGTGGTATTTACAAATTTGGCGGTAAATATCTTGTAAAAGTTACCACTAATATGATAACAAGCGCTAGGTGTACAATGTAACAGCTGTTCTGATGAATAAGTTTGTGTCCCAGAAAAATAGTGCCTTATATAGGTCATTAAGTATACACTATACAGTATATTTTAATTCATGGACACACCCACAATTGTCAATATTTTACGCGTTATAACGGAGTAAGCCAAAACATTTTTGTTCCTGAATGTTCGCATTTTGTAATATTAAAAATATATTAAATACAATTTTGTTGAGTTTTGCAATGTTTCTATCATTGTACCGTAACTGAAATATTCACATAATATAAAATTTTACAGTTTAAAATAATTATTTTGCAAATACCTAATATATCAACAGTGAAGACATTTAAATTCGACATTCAGACACCACGGACATCTATTATAATATTTCAAGTATCTATGTAGTGTTCCACGTGAAAGGAGTTAGTAAACTCGACACATTTCTCTATAACAAAGAAAACGGGTCTGAATAAATTGCACAGAAAGTTGGACAAGTCGTGCATGTTATTAAATTTTATAATAGTCAGTTATGTCAAGTATGTAAGTCAGTTATTCTTCTTAATATGAACCATTTAGGGAATCGGAGGCTTCAAACTAAATATAAACATAAAAAAGAAGAGTTTCCAGAATCACTATTTTCCCTGTCCTTGAAATGTGTTGCGCACAATTTGCACTTCATTTGTAGAGCTACATCATCTGGATATCAATTAAACGAAGGAATAAAATTACCTAGTTACATAAGTAACCCGTTTTTTGAAATATATCAAAATGGCGAACAAATATCTGATTATTTTGTTTCTTTATTCAAAGATGTCACCAGGACTAACTTAACGTCGGTTAATATAAATAATTCGAAAATCACAGACGACGGTCTTCTATGCCTGCTACACGATAATTTATATGATCTTACCCTTACCAACTGTCATGGTCTCTCGTCGAAAACCTATATAAATATATCCAAGCACGCTGTAAAACTTCAACTATTAAATATTGATCACAGTGTACCAATAAACCCTTTTGAAATGCTGAAAAACGGTTTAATACCTAGGAACAATTTTTGTCCACCAACATCCAATCTCAAACATTTTGTATTACGGTCAATAGAAAAATTTCTGAGTTGTATACTTAAAAACCTTTTAAACCTTAGGGTATTGGATCTCTCTTATTGTTTAGATCTTGGCAGTTTTAAATTGAATCACATAAATCAACTTCCCTACTTACATACATTGATACTTTTCAATGTGGATCGTTTGCCACACTTTATTGAAACAGCACACGATATCTGTACACAGGAATCTCTCATGTGAGTATTATACAAATGTATTTAATTGTATCAATTTAATATTTAAAAACTGCATGTGCCCAGTGTTTTAGATATATCACAAACAGATCAAAGACAAGGTGTTTACAAAGATGGAAATAAAACATTGGCACTAATTGTGAAATATTTTCCAAATCTCATGTATTTAGATATTTCTGGAACAAACTTAGCTGGAAAAGGTAAGTTCACGATTTTTTTCTTGTCAACTATTTTCAAATGTCTTCCTATTTGTCTTCACTGATTTAGGTATTGCTGAATATTCTCAATTATATGAGTCATTGAGTAGCAAGAAGTCAGACATTCTTGGTTTAGAAAGCCGAGTAGATAATCCTTTAGAATTTTTAGGTTTATACCATACTACGCATAATGCTTGTAAACGACATGATATTCCAGCAAAATCTGTAATTAATGAATATATATATATACTTAATATTTAATAAAAAAAAAAAAATGGTTCACTAATATATGAAGTTATGTTTGTATTTACTTTTCATAGATAAGTGGTGATGCAAATGAAATACAACTATTCAATGCTGCTGTCTCATGTATGAATAAACCAAAACAACTAAAAAACATATTAGATGATTTTACTTATTTGTTGAAAAATAACCGATGTATGCAGACTATTCAAACACTGGATATAGTATTAGAAGCTCTTACTAAATATGTAAATAACCGTCTTATCCAAGTTTCTGGAAAGTTAGTACTTACTAATGCATTTTACTATATAAATTATTAAATGTTTAATTAAAAATTGTTTAGTTTTACTCTGTACTATATTTTGAAAAGCCCGCCATTTGTATTGACCAATGTAACAGCTAAACGTATCCTTACTACAACATTAACTGGGATAGAGTTTCACAAATATGATGGAGAAATACTGTTCAATGGATGTCATGTTATCTGTCATTTGAGAGTTGAAGATGTGGTATTTATCAATAAATATTATTTTTATAAAATATAGTTTATGTTTAAATGACAGTGCTAATCTCAAGAATTTCTGAAATGGATTTGGATATGGTTTTCAATGTTATAATTTGCAATTTTTGAAAATGTATAACTGGTTTTTCCACAGAATTTAAATCCTAAATTATGGTATACTTGATTTTTGAACTTAGAATTTTAAAATTAATTTCTTTATTTGTGGGTATCCTTGGTGGCATACATGAAACAAAAAACAGTTATTTTGGACAAAATAATCACTTTTTAAAAAATGATAAATAAATATACAAGTGTTGAACAGACATTTAATTTGTCATGGAAAGATCTTGTGGATAGTAAAAATATGCAATGTTTTATTAAAACTTCTATTTCTTGTCAATAATTAAATAAAAAAAAAAAATGATATTACACATTTTTAATGTTCAATTTAATTATTGCAAATTTATTAACCAATTTTTATATTATATAAATATTTAAAAAACCAAACAATTGTTTTTTAATTTTAAAAATATATGAAATATTTTATATATTGGATTTTAATTTAAGATTTAAATAACACTCATAATTTGGCACATAACTAATTTTTAACTCATTTTTCTTATATAATACTGTGATACTACATTCATTTTAGTTTTTTTTTTTTTTTTTTTTACCATATTTGCTCTTGATACTGATCATTTAGATTGTTAAATGGTGGAATAAATTTTTATGACTGAACAATAAATTAATTAATTATGTAGTTCAAATTTATTTTTATTTTATAATTTTATATAAGTAAAATCATTTAGCATAAAAATAAATATTTTATTCCCTTAGGTATTGCATTAAATAATGTATAGGTATAAATAAGAATATTAAAAAAAAGTTTATATTAAAGATGTGTGCAACAACTTTTGTAGACGGATAGTTGAGGAAGTGGAATACATTAAGTTATTTAATTTATTTAAGTTAAGTTAGAAAGTTACTTAAAAAGTAAATTACTTTACCTAGATAGTTTTTACTCATAATAACTTTGAAACTTATTTAGTTGAATTGAATGTGGAAAATATTCTAACTCATTAAAAACAAAAAGAAACTAGTTATTTTTGATTTTTTTTTTCCATTTCAAAAATCCAAATGTTTTGTAAAACATTGAGTATTTTCAATTTTATGATAAAAACATTTTTCTTGTCATATTATTCAGTACCAAATTATAGTTGGCCTTAGATCATATATTGATATGTATATGATCTAAGTAGTCAGCTATATTCTAGTGGTGTTTATATGTCTATAGCACTGAGATAGATAAGAATATACTCTATATTATTTTCTAATTTGTAATTGGTAATACACGATAACCACCAGGACACATTATAGACATATAGCCTATAGACTATTAAAATATTATGTTCAAGGCCTCTTTTTAAAATTAAACTATATATTATATCCAATATATGCAATATAGGTAATATTATGCTTTATTATATTATTATCATAATACATTCATATTTCATCCTATCATATTTATATTATTATAATTATGTCAATATAGACAATTATAGTGTTACACTAATTTTATTTATTATTTTGTTAAACTTTCTATGTTTTAATAACTGATATTCCTATTCATTTCCAAGAAATTAAAGTTATTACCTACCTACTTGAAACATTTGATCAGTTCAATTTAATGTTTCAATCATCATCAATTTAAATTAATACATACTTAATAATTAATTTACATAATACTTTACATTTGAACTGGTTTTTAAATTTATATTTTAAACTAAAAATAAAAAAACAAACTTCTAACTTCTATTATAGGTCATATAAATGATCTGATTCATTTCAATCAGGTAAACAAGATGATCTGGTTCAAAGACCTGTATAATGTAACATATTTTAGATTCTTGTATTATTATAAAAAAAAATTTTAAAATAGTGAAGTATCATATAAAAAATTGATCACTATAATTTTATATTTTATACAATTTTTATTTTTAGATCCTCAAATTTAACTGCACAGTTCAGATATTACTTAAGTTTATTTCTAGAGGAGATTATGAAGAACTTCAGAGAATGATTATTAATTTTTTTTTCTTAATGATACCAGAACTGAATAATAAACAAAAAAATCAACTGATAGAATTGTGTTTTATCGAGGTATAGAAATAAAATATATTAATTAGTAATAAATTATTATCATTAGTGGTTTTTTCTTAGAGTAGTTAATTGACCTACTCTAAAAAATGTAATACTTAATTAATCCATTTTTATTAGAATAAAATTAAATCAATATTTATTCTGACATAAAATATATGTATTGAAACCCATTTTTGTTTTAAATGTAATTTCATTATTTAGATTTAAAAATAAATCTAAAAGTATGTAACTGATTATGTATTCATTATTTAATCATGAAGTGCATAATTTGTTATTTTTGGATTTCTTCTTTCCTATTATATTTCTGTATTTTATCTTTTTATCTTTATTTGTTAATTTTTTTTCAAAACCAATTTATATTAGCGTCAATTTTTTATTTTAAATCAACTTGTTATTTATTCAATTATGATTCTAAATTGAGAATTAAAATTTGTATTTTTATATAGAAAATCATAAATATAATTACGAAAGGGCTTTTTTTAAGAACATGGAATGATACTTATAAAAAAGCCTGGATAATATTGTGGAATGCAACAGATAAAGCATCAGTTTGTAAAAGGTTCCTTGATGAATTTTATATGGATTATTACAAGGAATTCTTCTCGGTAGAAATAATAATAACTAAATGAATGCATATAGTTTACAATTTAGTTTTCTTTTTAGTATTTTACAAATCAATATGATCTGATGGTACATATGTTGGGTGTATTGGGAAACGTTGCTGAAGTTAAAAATCTTCGACCAAGACTAATTCAACGTAAAATTATTAAAGTGTTATCTGATCAATTGTTTTCAACTCAGGAAGGAATTGAAGTAACAAAAATTATTGATTTTTTTTTTCGGTTTACCTAAGCAATAATATTTTTTCTTTGTGTATAGGTTAGTTATAATGCTGCTAGAATTATTGCATATTTAGCTTCAGATGATAATACAGTATGGCGTATAAAAGGTCCCATAAGATGTCAAGTATTAAAAAAAATGACTGAAGCTATGCTAAACTGGAATCTAGATGCCCAACTACAACTTGACTATCGTTCTTTTAAGTCAATATTACAGCTGGCTAAAGTAAGGCATACTGTTGAATGTGTCCATTGGGCAGTCTGGGCTTTAGCAAATTTCACTAAAGTATGCCGTAAGTATAATATTCAATTGTTTAAATGTCTTTTTTTTGTAGTATGCTACCAATTAATTAATGAATCCTGACAAGCATAAATCTCTCTACCCCTCTTTAATCATTTCAGTTTTTCAGTCAACTCTAGGTCTTAATTTTCTTAAGTCTTTGAATATCATCTTCTCACCATAATTTTGGATAACCTAAAAGGTCATTTTCCCTGAAGAATAAATTCAGTTTTTGAACCTGTTAAATAAGTTTGTCTAACTTATACCATGCATGTATTTATAATATTCAACTTAAATCCAAATTGAATTGCTCAAAAAAATAGTTCATAGTTTTGATTATATATTATTGGTTTAAGCTGAAAAATGCTGTTCAATTGTGATAGCTGAAGGAGGTATAAGAATTATGCATGAATTACTTGAAGATGATCAAATTAATGAGAATATGGCAATCAACAGCTTAGCCAAAACTGTCATTAACCAATGTATGATTTTCATGGAAAGCACTGAAGAGGCATCACAGATTGATAAATGAGAATACTAATTTTATTTTTCATTTTATTCTACCAATATTTGTTCTTTATTTGTACACATAATATCTTTCAATAGTATTCTTATTTGTAGTCAATCAAATATTTCTTCTTTGAGATCTGCTTCAGATAAAATAAATAAATAATTAAATTCCATTTAACAATTTCTATACCAATAAAATTTAGTTCCCGTGTAAGTAAATTTGTAATTATGTTACAATATATTTGGTTAATATTAATAATATATGTAATATCGTAGAATTCTATAGAAAAAAGTCAACAAAAGACTAGACGTGTTAGAGAAAAACTAATTACAGATTTTAATTCAGCACATGGAAATCCATTATATTGATACTTAAAGTTAAAACAGCAAAGTAGTCACATTTTATTCTAACAACATATTTTGTTCTTTATTTATACACTTAATATTAATAATTTTGTAAAAATGAAGAAACATAATACATTTGTTTTGGAAATTTAATTTTAATATTATTATTTAATATATTTATATAATTGTTTTAGTGTTTTGAATCATGTAAATTGTGTTTAGTATGTGTTTATTCTTGACATTAGAAAAAAAAAACTAATTTAATGTTTTAAATATTAATATTAATTATTAATGCTTATGTTACTATTGATAATCAAGTATGATAATGATCAATACCTGAAACTCAATGCACTAAAAAGTACTCAAATATGGATATATATATATATATATATATATATGTTAAAATGCTGTATAATATGCAGTAAAGATTTGTAAAATATGCAATTTATTGAATAAAATAAATTTAATGTACATAATATAAAAATTAAAATTACATAAGACAAATAAATAAATACTTAGCACACTTGTGTATTTCTGTTTGTACACTTACTTCAAACTTTAATATTTTTGAGTTCCTACTAAAAAAGTAATATCAAAAAACAATTTGATTAAACGAAAAATTAATTTTTTTTTTTTTTACCTGAATTACACTAAAGTAAGAGAACACCCCTTATGTTTACAAATTTAAATGATCTTCGATTTTCATTTTTGTAAATCGTGAAAAATCACTCCACATCAACTGATATAATTGAAGCAAACTTGTTAAATCTTAAATAGTTTGAATTAAATTCTGCAGGATCACCAAACTCAGAAATTAAAAAAGTAAGGTATAGGGACAATTGCTTATCTTTAGGCACTCTGAAATATTAAAACAAATTACGATCACTATGCTACTAAATAGTGATGTATGTAGTATTACAATAAACAGAAATAATATTATAGTGAATAAATATTGATAACGACCATTATATTTACAAATTACCTTCTAATTACACAATTTATTTATATCTTAGTACAAATATTAATGCCATGGTAAATTTGTATAAAAACTAATTAATACATACTTTAGGGTGGTTTTTATTTGAGTGATACTTAATGGAATTTTTTTTTGATATCCCTTAATTACCTCTAGAATAATCGTAGCAAAAAAGAATTTTAAAAACCCTCAGTGAATCTCAGTTAAACGAATTAAACAATTTTTTTTTTTTAAATTGTAGGAAATTCCTCGATAAAATTAGTGGTTTTATTTTCAAGATGAATATTTCTTTCTTAATTTAATGAGTATGAAGGTATAACAAAAAAAAAAACAGATCCTGAGAACAGGTTTGGCCACTTTTGTAGTAGAATAGTTGGGAAATTTTTTCAAATTATTTAGTTCATATCCAAAGGGAAGTGTTAAAATTGATTATCACTAAAGCTTAAATTAATTACTAAATACAAGGTAGGTACTACCAATTTTTTTTATAATTTTTATCACTTCTCAAATAAATAAATAAATAAGTTTATAAATTAATCTATTTTGCTTATGGTATGATTAGTTTATTAAAAGTCAAAGCCTAAATAATGTATACACAATGGTAAGGGATAGTTATACTACAGTTAAAAATAGACTGGATAATAATTCATTGGCAATAAACATGGGGAGAACAAAATATTTCCACTTTGAAAAAAAAAAAATACCTACATCAATATTTCAAAACAATAAAATTATCATTCATTCATACAGCTGTCTTACAAATAATATCAACCCAAGTATTATATGAAAGTGTAAAATATTAAATTGAGCCACTGCCTTAAAATATCTAGGTATTTTGGTTAATAAAAACCTAAACTAAGATATTTATATAAAAAATACAATTAAAACATTTTTCTTTTTTTTTTATTTATAAACCATCTAAGTATTATTTATTTAAGATATAATTTTGAATTCCAAACTTATAAAACTAACATATTTAGCATTTATTCAATCGTTTTTTTATGAAATTTCAATTTAGGGAGGTACATACCTCTCTCATATCTGCAATCTTGAAGTAGGTAACTCTAGGTTCTCTACTCAGATTAACTAACCTTGAATGTGTATTACACTCTTAAAATAATAAGGTACCTAGTAATTTGTTTTTTGGAGCGGCCTTTTAAATTTGAATTATACCTAATTGGCATTTAAATAGTTTTCATTCTGGACACTGTGATAATTGAATAACAATAATAAATTTATAATGGCTATTAAATTTTCATTAGTTAGAAAATTATTTATTGTATTGCAATTACTCCGAAATTATTTATCTGTAGTGACATAACCTCGTCAATGGTGGCGTAAAATTATTATTTCAATGACGCAATAAAATTTGTCAACACCTAACCACCCAACCTCCTTTTTATATAAACACAAAATATTAAAAAAAAACGCTTACCAGAGATCGGCTTGTAAACTTTCTTGGTTTTTAAACTTTAAACTAAAGAATAAGATGTCTTCTATTATGTATTACACATTGTACCTCAAGTATTTTGTATCTACTCAAGTATAAACATCAACATTTAACACCCACCCATTCTTTTTTTCGTGAAGCAGCTGCACAATTTAATCCCGTTTACGCCATCATTAAACCTCGTTATGGTGACATGGTGATACCCTTAGATCATATATTATTTCTGTTATCATATTAATCGTTTTTAAAAAAGACTGCACTATTTTTTAGTAGATACCTATCTTTACGGTAATTTTGTTACAGACTATAGCTATCACATCATCAGAAGAATGTTTAAACTTTTCTACTTAAATAAAAGGTAAACCTATTTTGTTGGATATAAAATTTAATTTAATGCTGCCCTAGCCCACTAGAACATCATCAACTCTTAGATATCTATATAAATGTAAGCTCCGAATAAACTATAGTGGATATAAATATTTTTGAAAGCTAGCAAATTTGGTATTTGGATTTGGGAAATGTTTAATTTTACCACTCCGTCGATTTTTGTAGGTGGCTGTTTATGTAATGTTAAACAGAGTCTGAACCAATACATTCCTCGCTTCAATCAGAATCTAAAATCTTTTTAAACTTTTATATTATTATTATATTTTTTGGAATATTATATGGTTTTTTTTTATTAGGATCTATTAGAACTCCAAGCTTAAGGATTAAAATATGTAGAATATCTTTTACAAAATGGCTATTTTGAAAATTTGAAAGTGATAAAATAAAGTTATTTTTCGTTTTTCAATAATTAAAGGATAGCAATAAAAATTAATTTTTCTCTACATAATATATGTCTCCCTTGTACAAGACCCAATTGAAAAAAGTAAATGAATATAGACAGAATTATTCACACAGGGATAACACTGTAGGATATTTTGTATACTAATTAGTATATTTTAATATCTATCTTTTATTATTATTTTCATTATAATATATTGTACTATAATATTTATTGAAAATAAAACAAAGCAACATTTTACCTTAACTAGATGATAATCTTATTCTAAATATTTATTTATGTATTTAAATAATGATATTAACCATTTTGTTATACTGTTAAAACATCATAAGTACTGAAAACCATTAGGAGACATGTCCCCCTATTATACCTCACCACAAATAAACACCAATGTCACATGACCAAATATGTTTTCAGTATGTCTATATTATTAATGGTAATAGTCAAATTTATTCAAATTAAAAATGTGTTACATTACATATTAAATGTATTTAACTTATGTTAATTAACATAAATTGTTACATTTTTTTTTTTTTATGTAATGACTAATTTATTATTTTAGTATTTTATATTATATAGCCCAATAAGGCTGAATAACAATTAAACACAAAATATATTTTATAATTAGTTATAATTTTACAAAGATAAAACAGGTTACACACCTACTCTAAAAAAAATAAAATAACTATAATAATAATAAAACATATTTTGACTAGTTTTATTAAGATATAAAATTATAGTCAAATTACTTTATAGATAATAATTGATATTTTGAAATAATTGTCCAATACAATTTAACTCTCAATTCAATAATAAAATGTTCACTTAATTCAATTTCACAACAAACCTTTTCCAAATCAATATAATCTTTAAGTTTTCAAACATCATCCTCAGTTATTAATTTAGATTCTATTTCACTATATGTTTTATTTAAAAAAATTTTAATTTCCTTTTTCTTCTCTCATCTAAATTTTGTTTTTTGCAATTCCTCATTATAGAAAGTTCCCTCAATAGTTTCATTATTTAAGTCTTTAATTTTAGAAATTTTCTAGTTTAACTTGTATAAATTTATTTAGAGATCGTTCAGGGTAGCTATTAAATATTTTTTCGTGAGTTTTTAATGAATACAATCTAACTGCTAAGGTATATCTTGATATATGTCCATTTCGTCCAATCATAAATCCACATTCTTAATTAATTAATTTGATTTCATCTTCGGGATTATGTATTTTAAATTTTAATGAAAAATCTCCAACTATTTTATCTTTCATTGTGTTAATATACTTATTCCTTTTATAATCGAAACCTAAATGATTGTTTAACTTTTCGTCTAATTTAAAAAAAAAAAACATTAGATTTAATATTAATTTTATCCCCCTTTAGGGAAATTATTAAAGGTTTAACAATCTTATTTAATTCATCTATAATATATTTTCCTGTTTTTAGTTCAATTAGGTTACCTTCAGTTTTTAATAAACAATCTGTTTCAATATTTATTAAATTTAAGATAATAGTTAAACCTTAAACACCAATAAATAAGTTCTCTTTAAATATTGGATTTTCTAACCTTATAAAACCATTTTTTATTTTTATTATTTTTGTTTATTATAGATAATTGTTTTTAATTCAATCCAATTCAACCACACACACACACACACACACACACAAACACATCTGATCTATTTATTTATCTTGTTATATGTATGAATTGAGATTTTGGTTGCACATGAGGCTACTATCACGGATAAGCTACTAATTTATAAAGTCGTCCAACATCACAATATGCACAAGCAATATGGTATATAGTGTTCTAAGCTTATGGATATTACATTACGCCAGAGGCTGAATTTTTTTTTTTTTTGAAAATTTCTATGGTTTATATTAGGTTCAAACCTGATACCTATTAAAGTATTTATCACTAGACCAGAAAACTAGAATATTAAAGTATAATGCAATTAGTCTAATTAAGTTGTATAAATTAAATATTTTTTATAGTGATTAATTTTATAAATAATATATATTTATGAATTGAAATTTTTGAAATGCTCTAACACATTCAATAATAATCAGAAAAATGTAAAACAAAAACTAATCTTTATTTTTGGACTTATTTACACTACATACTAAAAATTGAACTTTGAGTATTTTTGGGTTTGAATATCTCAGAGAGAAATTATCCTATCTCAATTCTGTTTTCAAATTTTGTCTGAAGGGATTATTAAGTAATTTTGGATTCTACTGGATTGATTTCACATTTAACACATACCTTCAAAATACAATTTTTGTTAACAAATAGAAATTTATTTAAATTCCAAAAGATAGAAATAAATTTATTTGCATTACAAATTGTAATGGTATATTATAGGTATATTATAATATAATATTTTAATAACACAAATAATATTATTGGATTTTTAGGGTTTGACCTAATTAAAACTATACATTTGTAAAGAGAACTGTTCCAAGCGCAATGTTTATGTGAAAATAGTTTTTTAAATATTATTTAACTTTAAAAATAATAAATAAATATAAATAATTCTCTTGTTTTGATATAAGAATATTAGGTCCATGACCATATGTCCTAAACATCCCAAATCTTAAAAATTTTAAAATACAGATCCAAAATATTTAAATATTATCAAATTAAAATATATGAATGGAAATTAGAATTTAATTTTTTAAATATTATTAAATTAAGGTATGTGAACAAAGAACAAAAAAGAAAACATAGTGAATAGAGATCAGGGAATAATAATGGAACTATAATTTCTGTTAAATATTTTCTGATGTTAGGTACCTAAATTACATTTTAAAAATCTGGCCTAGAACCCATATTTATATACTAGTTGTATCCATAGATATAATAGTTATAATATATCTATAGTGTTATCACCATTGCTTTATCTTGCATTTGTTAAAAATCTTACAGGTATCTCTGGATTACAGTTATTATTGGAAGAAAATGTGGAAATTAAATAATATTTATTTTTTCTCAAAACAGGTACATATTGGTGTACTGACATTTATTTTTGGGACATTGGTACAACAAGTCAAAAACAGATGACAGTCCAGTGACTCTATTTACAAATCACAATGCCTAGTTTACTAACTTCTAGAGGTCAAACATTTATTAATATTATGATCTGAAATCTTTATAATAATCAAGTATCAAAACATAGACATATCTCAATACTCATATATATTATTAATAAATATTATTGCCTAAAGCTCATAGAGGTTAGTATTATCTAAATGTAAGTGTTAGGATTGAACATTTCTACTAAAGTTAATTGAACCATTATTTGGTTTCAATCAGAACTACCCATGACATAGAGTTAACTGGTTAATCCTACATCTATATTAATACAAACTAATAACATTTTATACCAAAAATTAGTTCTCAAAATAGCAATAATAGTTACTAGCCTACTCCTGAAAAATATTCATATCAACCACAAAGGTCCAAACTCTAATTTTAGGGCTATACGCTTTGACAATATTTAATTATGAACCTCTAAATCAGTTTTTCCAAACGGGAATTCTACCCTAGGGGGAAATTTGGGTATTATCACGTTTCAAGTCAAAATTACCATTGAGAAAATCAAAAATAATTATACATAAAGCTCTAGTCAAGCTAATGACTCTGTATGCCTGTAGTACTTGATCTGTGACAAAAATCAGATAAAAGAAATTTAGAAGTGTTTAAGAGGTAGACATTGAGAAAAATTGTCAGTCCATAGAGAGACAACAAAGAAATGTACAAAATCGAAAAAAAAAAATTTAGAAGAACTATACAATGAATCTACCATTGTTGGAACCTTAAAAAGCATAAGCATTAGTTGGGCTAAGCAATGAGCATGTATGAAGATCAGAAGGATATATAGATCTATATAGATATATATATATCTAATAAGACAAGTCACAATATGGAAACTTAACACAAAGAGACGGAGAAAGCAACCTAGTCAAAAATGAGCAGACAAAATAAATGATGACCTAAGGATATTTGGAGTGAGAAATGCAGAAGCTGCAAATGACAAGGAAGAATGGAGGCTGTTACTGGATGGAACTGAAAGAGCCAAAGATGAAGAAAAATAATACAATATTATTCAAATAAGAAAAATAATATAAGATTTGGCCAGTAAAATATTTATTAAGGTCATATTTTCTATTGTACATAATTTATTAAGAGAATAAGAAAAAAAAGAAAAAACTAATCTAAAACTTTTAAAGCTTTTGATATTATTATTATGACATAAACAAAAATTAGCTTGAATAATTGAAAAAAAAACTTAAATCCACACATATAATATTGAGATTTGATATTAGTTTTGATTAATACTTTTGGTGTATCAGTTTTTGGATCTGGTTATATAATATTCTCATAGTATCATAATTGTAATAGTCAAAATATAAGTCTATTTCAGAAACACCAGGCCACGTTTATAATTGTGTTAAAAATATTATTATTGAAAAAATAAAAATGAATATAGTTATTCATATAAACTAAAATGAAAAAGAAATATATTTATCAAGTTAGTGAATTTAAATTTGAATTGTGGCCCATTATTACAAAATATACTCTATGACAAATTTCATTATATTTTAAGAAATATAATTGTAGCACCAAATCAACTGTTAAATTAAATTAAATAATATAAATAGTACATAACAGAATACATTAAAACTATAATTTTATAGTGATGATCACTTAGAACCACAAATCTCCATAATCACATCCAATGTTCTTGGTGTTGGTTTGAGAATTTTCTTTAATCAATTCTTGATGTGAATTGCTGATCTGTAAATCACCTTGGATATCTGCAGGATTTTGATAACTTGATCCCATAAGGTCCAAGTTAACAGTATGACTATTAGTAGTGGGTAAAAAATCTGAAGGGTCATAGTTTGGATCAAAATCTATAATAATAAAAATAGATAATATAAATACTAGGCTAATAAAAAGACACAAATTATATAGTTTTTTTTTTTTTTTTTTTTGGCCTATTCTGGGCGTTGTAGATTCATTGCCACTAAACCTCTCCATATCTCTCTGTCTTTAGCCAGTTGTTCTCCATCTTTTATTTCCAGAAGCCTGAAGTCTTCCCTAATTCAATCAATCCACTGCTTTCTCAGTCGTTTCCTGTCTGGTTTTCATATTGTGATATCATGCACTGTTTACTCTCCACTCTCCATACTATAGCTTATCCCTCTGCTTTTAAGAGTTCTCACTGTGTTTGGCTCATTGAATAATACTGTCAGCTCTGCATTTGTTCTTTGTTCATATACATTAAGTGTAAAAAGTATTCGTACACCATACTTTTTTAAATAAATATACATTTTTCTTCATGATATTCTATTTTTATGGATAAATTAATACATGCATATTATTCATTGACGATTTTTAATTATATTAAAAAAAAAAACCATGACAAATGTTATATTAATAATAATATTCAATAACAAACAAAACAATACATATAAAATAGGAACAATAAATATTCGTACACTTCTATTTTGGTTACGGAATCACCTGTTTACTCAAAATAATGTTATTAGAAAACGATAAGATATACAAAATGTCACATTAAAAGTTTGTCCCCGACCACGTTACAAGATTATACCAATTCAGTTAGCTTCGAAATATTATTGGAATATCATCTATCACAAAATGAGTCGAAAAAAATGCGAGCAGAGCTCATAGCACTGTGAAAGACATGATAAATCGATACAGTGAGCGAAAAAGTCACGAAAATAAGCAACGATCTGGTCGTCCAAAAAAACTTTCTGACCATGATAAACGTATAGTTTAACGAAAAGTCAAATTGAATTGAAATAAACGCTCCTAAAATAGCATAAGGTCTTGCGAATTTTTCTGGAGTACGTGTTTGTATAAGTACAATTAGAAATTGTTCAAAAAATAGTGATTACCATGAACGAGTAGCTCGTCGAAAATATTTTGTAAATAAAAAAAATAGACAAAAGAGATTTGCTTTTGCAAGAGATAACTTACATCAATCTGATAACTTTTGGAACAAAGTTATTTACAGACGAAAGTAAATTTAATATTTTTGGCTTTGATGAAGACGTTGTGTTTGGAGAAAAGCGAATACAAAAATGGAACCAAAGAATTTACAGCCTACAGTGAAATACGGAGGAGGTTCTGTAATGGTTTGGGGATGTATGAGTGCTCAGGGTGTTGGAAACTTGCACTTTATCGATGGAATTATGAACCAATATATTTATTTAAATATTTTGAAGACAAATCTTGCAGCTAGTGCCGAAAAAAAGGGCATCAAAGATGATTTCATATTTACACAGGACAATGATCTCAAGCATACTGCAAAAAAAGTTAAGGCTTGGTTGTCGAACAATGTAACTGAATATTTTGTGACGCCACCACAGTCTCCAGACATTAATCCTATTGAGAATTTGTGGGATTATTTGGACAAAAAAATTCGAGATCACAATATTTCAAGTAAGGAAACTCTAAAAAAAGCTCTAGAAGAGGAATGGAATAAAATCACAGCAGAAACAACACGTCATCTGGTTGATTCAATGTCTAAGAGGTTGGAGGCTATAATAAGGTCCAAAGGCTACCCTAAAAAATACTAAATAGGGCTATACAATAATTTAAAGCCATTTTTTTGATACAACTTTTATTATTATTATTATTTTTTACTATTATATATTTATAGTTTTGTTTGTTATTGAATATTATTATTAATATAACTGTTGTCATGGTTTTTTTTTAAAAAAATTTAATTAAAAATCGTAAAAGAATAATATGCATGTATTAATTCATCGAGAAAAATAAAATATCATGAAGAAAAATGAATATTTATTTAAAAATGTAGAGTGTATGAATACATTTTACATTCGCTGTATGTTCTCTTCTTCTTTTGGGCCCATACATTCTACATAGGATTTTCCTTTTGAAAATTAACAGTCTTTTTTTATCAGACTTTATTGACCTCCATGCCCCACAATCATACAGAAATATAGGTCTAATAATAACAAACTATAGTGTTTCCTTTTTCGTGAATCAGGCACAAAATCTTGCTGGTATTCTATATTATGGTTTTTTTTCTCATTTCCATATAATATCTACTAGTAATTTTAGCTATGCCATTAGATCTTTTCTTCCTTTTTTCCAGGAGATCTGCAATAATTAAATCTTCCTCTGGCGCCTTCTCATTTTTCAACATATTTACTGCCCAGCCAACTTCTTCTATTGTGGGTTTGTCTGACCTCTGTTCAACCGTGCTGAGGTTTTCTTCCTTAAATGATTGGTTCTACACTTTCTAAAACATCTCCTTAAACTAGTTTGCGACCTTTTTCTTATCCCTTATTTGTGATCAGTCTCCACCCTTTATGATTGTCGATTTTGCTTTGAACCCAGTCTTAATCTCATTAGCTTTTTCAAAAAAAAGTTTTATGTTATTTTTGTAACTATTCTCAATTACTTAAAATCTAAAGTTTTCTCATGATTTTTTATCACTTTAAAAAGTATGCTCTTGAGTAATCATTTATTGACCTCACTTGAGTTTTTTTACATTTTTGTCTTGCTAAATCTCTTTCAATAATTTCATTGGTCATATTTTTCCTTATTCTTCTTTCTTCTAAACACAAGACTTCTGTGGCTACTGTTTTGACTGAGTTTTCAATATCGTTTCACAGGTCATCTATGTGGTTTCTTTTAATTTATTCTCTTATTATCTTTTGTTTTCCTGATTTTTCAGACCCTCAGTATTAAATATTTTAATAAAGACTGCATTTTCTTGCCATTTCACTGATAAATGTAGTTTGATTTTTGCTCTTACAATAAAATGGTCTGGCAATGCACTACTACCTCTCATGCTCTGAACATCCATGATACTTCTCTTGTTCCATCTCCATCTGTCAACTATAACATGGTCTATTTGGTTCTTTATCTGTCCAGATGGTGACGACCAGATTTGTTTGTGAATATCTTTATGCGAAAAATGTGATGCTACTTACTACCATATTTATAGTAATAGCAAAATTGACTAATCTTGTAATTAACTAATTATTAAATGTATAACCTCTTGACCTTTTAAAGTTTATTAAAAAGTGGTTTTTTGGCCTAGTTAAGACTAAAGAGTAAAATAAAATTAGTTAGGATTTTTAAAAGTAATACATGTTAAATTATTAACACAAATCTTTTGATCAAACTGACTACTGTGACTTTTCTTTACTTCATGCTAGGTGTAAATATGAATAAAAATATATTTTAAATTCTTTGTCGAACACATTGAAGAATCTCTGACTAAGGCACCCAAAGATTTTTGGAGTTTCATGTGTAAGAACTGTTCTTTTAATTCTACTCCAAAAATTGTGTCATTGAATGGATATGATAGAACTTGTGAGTTAGAAACTGCTTATTTGTTTGCTGACCATTTTTCTTCGGTTTATTTCTCTAGTCAAGTTAGTTTTACCCTTGTCTCTTTAGTGTTACCTTTTTATGGCCTCCTCATAATTGTAATTTTACTCCTACTGCTGTTCTCTATAAACTTATTGACCTTGAAAATGTATATTCTGTTGATCCTCATGGTTTTTCTGGGAAAGGCCTGGGAACTTTTCTATTATATGGCCCTTGTTTGTGAAATCTTTAAATAAAAGTACTTTCTTAATATGTGGAAACTTGGTTCCATTACACCTATCTTAAAATCTGATAATCCCTCTTTGGTTTCTAATTGTAGGACTATTACTATTTTTGGACATACATCAAAGATTTTTAAGTCCTTAGTTTTCTATGCCATTTAGCCTTTAATAAATATGATTTTAGCTAATGAATAACATAGTTTTTAACTAGCGTGGTCTATAAATACCTGTAACCTTATTTTTTGTAGCTACATATTTAATGTTTTTAAGGAAGGTCACAAGTTGTTATCATATATATACGGACTTTGCCTAAGCTTTTGATTCTGTGAATCACCAGGCTCTGATTTCTGTTTTGAATGCTTCCAAAATACCTTTACTATCATGGTTAAGTTCTTTTTATAGAATAGGTGGAATAATAAGTATGATCTTTACTTGTTATACTGAGAGCATATGTCCCCTTTGCTCTTCTCTTAGTCATAGTCATCTCAATTGTTTTACAAATGATATAAAAATATTTTTCATGGTTAATTCGGTCAATGATTGCCTTTTGCTTCAGGAGGACCTTAATAATTTTGTTACGGGGATAAGCTTGATTTGTCACTTAATACTAGAAAATGCTCCATTTCTAATTTCAAGTTTTCAAGTTTTCCACATACTCCTAGTGATCTGACATTCCACGTCGCTCTTCTCCTCTTCCACTTCTCTTTTGACGACCTTGTATTAGCAGTCCCCACCCGGAGATCTGAACGGGGGACTATTTTACCTCCGGAATTCTTTACCTCTACAATCATCATCATTTCATCATTATCCTCAGGAAAATTAATGCAGTAGTTTCCTCTTGCTTTCTGCATTGCAGTTGGTGAGCCATTACTTGAACTATCTCCAAGCTGCCTCCACCCTGCCCTTCCATTGCCATTAGTTTTGCTATAAAAGGCGAATACACACATACGAAGAGGAAGTTCAAAAAGAAGTAAGACAAGGGTGTAATTTATCACCTGCTTTATTTAACTTATACATTGAGGAAGCAATTTTATATTCTTTTTTACTCGGCTAATTATCTCCAAAATGAGACCATCACCTGCATGATGAAGTTTGCCAATGAGAACCATTTGGTTCATTCTTATTAATTACTGAATCTTATTGGAATTATTAAATTTTACGTGCACATTTTTTTTTTATACACTATTTTATTGTAAAAGCTAATTGGTATCAATTAATAATAATAGTTAAAAGTGAACTATGGTACTATAGTAAATAAGTAGATAGAATTAAAAGTAATGCAGTCAATTAGTACAGTATTTTTTACCTTGTATTTGATTTGGGAAAGTTGCAAGGTCAAGATCATATTCCATGTTACCGAGCAATGCTATAGTTCCTGTCTCTCGTTGGTTGTAATCATCAGGTTTATTTATTCCAACAACTTCCATAAAATCATCATCTTCTTCACTTGAACAATTTAAATCTACAGTTATAAAATTCCGTTATAGCTAAATCACAAAATTATACCTTATGATCATACTTAGCACCTTCTTCTAAAACATTATGAATCCCTGTTTTTAAACTACTACTGCCTGGGTTCATTTGTTGTTCTATGTCTTCAATGTTCACTTTATATTTACTTGGCAAATTTAAGTTCTGTAATGTAAAACAAAACAAATTATTATTTATACTTTTTAAACTAATCAGTTTTCAAAAATTAACATAACTAATGTTTTGTTATCAAACACCAACTTACTTCTTCAACATCTTGCATATCATTTTCAGTCACACAATCAATTTCAACCTGTTCTAGAGCACGGGTCTGTACCATAGAGATATTTTCCTCAACTTGTGTCAAGTATTGATTAAACTAAAATTTTTAAAATTGATAAAATGATTAAATTCATTCCATTGTTTTGTTTTAATTGGTGTAAATCATTTATTACCTCCTCCAATATTTTTGTAGCTTCATTTACTACATTTCTTGCTTGTTCTGTAAATTTTGAATCTTTACCATTATAAGCAATACAGTTTTCCAAAATCAAATTTATATCAGCTAAAAATTCTTTACGATGATGATACTTATGACCTAAAAAAAATATAAACACACCATTATATAGTTTATATTCATTTTTTTATTATTATTATTGTTGTATTATTATTTTTTTTTTAACAACCTATATAAAGTGTTTAGTCATTCAAAAATTATTAAAACATTTCTACATTTTTATTACTATTTATAATTTATATCATTTCCATATATTCATTTATGATTTAGATTGACGCTTTACTCCAAGTTCATAGCTAAAAATGTATTTTAATAGATTTTTAAATTTAATGTGAGTGGTAGAAATAGTTTGCACAATTTTACTAAAATAACAACTTATTTTAAAATATTTTTCACAAATTGTTGTGTATATATTATACACATACATTTTCCTTCCACTTACTCAGAATTTGAAATTTCTGTAATATATTGTTACTTTTCAGGTGTGATTACAGAACTGATAATATTATTGTACACTAAGTAATGAGTATTTATAGTAACACCATTCCTTTAATTTTAAATTCTGAGTGGAGCGAGGAATGTATTGGTTTTACAATGATATTTACTTATTTTTTATGAGAACACTTTTTTTACTATAAATCATACTTCAATTATCAAGTATAGCACATTTTCTGAAAGGAAATGTTTTCTCAGGGGTACTTTGGAGATTTCCGTTATTTAAATTTTCATTAATTTGTGAGTTAATGAGGAAAATCTTGGTCTTTAGTTCAAGAAAGATTGAAAGATTAAAAACAAAATTGTCATTAGCAACTGTTTTTATTAATTTTTTTTTTACTATCAAGTTTTTATTATTTTAATCTTTTTTAAACAATCATTGTTGTCATGGAATTGTTGTAACATTGTTGTTATCATTTTACCATAATATGACATATACATACAGTGTTGATAAAACAACACTATCAACTGAACATCACTCAGAATAATCTTTTGTTAGAAATGGTTTATCATTATTTACAGATATAATTTAAACTCTGGTTTGTGTCCTACCTACAAAAGTGGCTGCACCCATGTGTGAAGTATATTGCTCCTTTTTTTTTTATTTATACACTGGAATGAGAAATCACTAATTTCTAATAATTAATATTTTTTAAAATTTAAAATAAATTATCAACTTAGTATATTATTTTAGCTTTATAACATTACAGGGCCAAAAACAGAGTTATAATATTATTGGAAATCTTAGAAGGTACTCACTAGAAACACGCATGGCAATGGTCTCTAAATCAATTGGTTGTTTAATGACACTGTAATAATCTTTCACTGATTTATGACATACAGGCTTCATGAATGGCCAAGCTTCTGTCATGGTCTTCAACTTTCCAAGTGCATTATCTAATATAAATGTTAAACCCACTTGGTCATTATCATCCAACAGTGGATTAATTTTTTTTTCCAGCAACATAAGTTGTTCTTCTTTGTCATGTAGTCGATCGACACAGACACCCAACATATGACGTGCAGCAAGGGTCAATGAGCTCTTAGCACCTGTAATTTGAAGTTTTTCATTAAAAATTTAAGTAAGAGAAGACCTTAACAGTGTATTTTATTTACCATTGTACAATGTAGAATTTTCAACAATTTGATTGACATCTGAAAGAAATTCTTCACGGTTTTGATATTTATTTTTCTGAAGTCCATCTTTAATTGTTTGCAAATCCATTGGCGTCTGTACAATATTGTAATAATCTGGTACTTTCTATAAAAGAGCATTAATAAAGAAACCAACATAATTTCATTGTTATACAAAAACAATTATAATAAAAGATGAAGGTTTACTTTGATATTGACTGGACAAATAAATGGAAGAACATCTGGCAAATTCCGCATTTCATTCAATATAGATTCGAAAATACTGGATAATACAACTATTGGATTAGTTGGACGTCTTTTGGCAGATCGATCAGGTTTCTTTAAATAATCACAATGAAGTTCATTAGTACGTTTTTTACGTAACAATGCATCTTTAGGTACTTTCAAAACCAGAGATCTCCTTTTTACTTCTTCTACATGCTATAAACCAAAAAAAAAATTATTATTAAACAGTGCATAACAGTAAACAATAAATAACATTGTAATAAATACAAAAATAGAATAAAATAATAAAAAACAAACCTTCAAAAGTTTGGTAGATAATGTAACCTTTGTGCCATCAACATTAATCAAATTTTCGTCTTCTACATTAATCTCTTTTTCGATTTCTTTTTCTTGCTCTTCAGTAAGAGCAACATTGACTGGTAAGGATGGATTCAAATTATACTGAGAACAAGCTTTATTTGTTCTCATGTGACCAACATTACCACATGCACCACATCTCACTTTTAAATCTGGTTTAAGTTTACTAGGCTTTGGTTTACGTAGTCGTGGAGGAGTAGCTTCAATATGTTTTGGTTTTTGTATTATCACCATGCCAGAAGTAGGCAGTGGTACATCATTAATTTGATTAAACATAGATAAACCAAGTGCTAAAATACCAACAGAAAACACAATAAATAACAACATTTGGTTACATTGAATAACGTTATAAATATACCAGGCTGTGGCAAAGATTTTTTGATAAATGTTTCACGTTCTTGATTTCGTTTAATACGTCTCAATTGTTCTTGTATTCTTCTTTTTTCACGTTTCATCTCTTCCTTCTGTGACTCATCTAGAAGTGTATACTCTTTAATGAATCTTTCATCTTTAGTTGTTCTAATTTTCACATAAGCTTCCATCACACCTGGTTTACGCACAACTTCAGTTCTAGTGTATTCTTTACCATCTACTCCTTTGAATGTTCTATAAATCTTAAGTACCCGACCACCTGAAAAACAGTTCAATTTTTATTTTTTATACCTTATGTACAATTATTTTAGATTTGTCATACTTAGTTGTCCAGTAGATAAAGTCTGTGGTTTGCCATCATTATTTTTTTTACTTTTATTTTGAGTGTTATCAATTAAGTCATCCATGATCATTTTCCGAAGCTCTTGGCGTTCTTGTTCTTCTTTTTCTATAGATAACTAAATCAATTAACGTTAAATTTAAAAAGGTTACAAAAATAATTAACTAAAGATACTTAAAAATTGAATTAATGATAACTTTAGTTAACATTTATCACAATTTTGTTTTTATCTTCATTACTGTCATAATTGTTGAAATATATATTAAAAGTGCGACTTTTAAAAGGAGAAAAATATATATAATTTCTATTTTAAAATGGTTAAGTTAAAATTTAATTTTTTTTTTTACAAAATATTTCATTATACATAATATTAAATAATACCAAAATAGTCTTAGCAACATAATAAATAATATACCTGAGAACTTGTTATTTTATTTGACAACATATTTTCAATGTTTTTCCCCATTTCTTCAATGTCTGAACCATCTTCTTCATCAAAACTTTCTCCTTCATCAGTTGACAAAATCTCATTAGATGAAAGTACTTTATTTTGTAGATCAAATATTCTTTGACACTCTTCCTTGTATCTTAAATTAAATATATTTATATTATTTTGTTTAAAACTATGTTTGTTTTTATATAGGAGTATTAATTACCTTTCTTGATGCTCAGCAATAGAAAAACGGTTACCTCTTGAAAATTTTGTCATTCCTTGTTCACCTGCTTTAGCTTTTTCAGTAGATAATGTACGCACAACATCAATAACTTCCCAACGTGACAATTTTTTAATATCTTCTTCTGGAACTAAAAATTTTCTCAACAAAGCTTTTGCATTATTTAGAGATAATCGTCTTAAATCAGCGTCTGTCCCTGTCACTGTTCGCTTTGGTTGTACTTCTTGTTCATCTTTGTTAGACTAAAATAGCACAAGTTCAAAATTCTCAACTTAAATTGGCTTATGTTTAATACTTAATATGTAAAACAATTGTAAAAAACATACAAATGATGGTTTGTTAGGCATCCGTACATATGAAAATCCTTCTCCACATCCAGTAGGGTCTGCAGGACCAGTGAGTTGAAGTATACACTTGTTTTTCATAGCTTGAATGTAGGCTCGTGTTGTATTCCATGGAGCAACTTTAATTTCATCATCCATTTTTAATTGTATTTCTTCATCATCCTCTTCTAAACTAGTAAAAATAAATTTATCGCCATAGCCTGCATCCTATAACAATATAAATTTTAGAAAAAAAAAATGTATTCAACAAATAATTTACTTTAAGTCTTTGTTCAGCAGCTATCATACTGAAATATGCACAACACTGTTCTGGTGATACCATGGCACGAATTTCTTCTTCTGATGGTAAACGAAATTCAGGTCTAATAACCCACCAATTTGAATCAGACCCTAAAATTTAAATATAAAACACCCAAGTATTAGTAACAATATGTTAGCTAAGTTAACAATTGTTTACCAGTTCTTTTAAAATCTGCACAAAGCTTAAGACGTTTTCGGATGCTACTTTCTGAATGTAATGGAAATGCTTTTTTAATATCCTCCATTTTTATACGTCTTGGGGTATCATAATTATTCCAAAATAATCGATAAATAAATACCTACATGGAAAATGATATTATTAATAATGACTAGTGTTAAAAATATAAATACAAATAATAAATACCTGTAAAAAATCTCTAATAAAATTGTTGGCACGTTTAGAATTTGGGCTAGGAACTTCATATAAAGGACAAAGTTGTGCAGATGTAAATAGACCATCTATTTCTCGTATATAATATCCATGCCTAAAAGTATATTAATTATTAACATTTAATAATATAATCAATAATTTGAATTAATTATAAATGAAATTGATAATTTAAAATCTATAAAGTACATGTTAGTTACCTTGTTCTTATAAGTAAGAAATCAGTGTCCATAGGTTTATGTTCATATATCAGTGCTCGGTATAAATTATTTTCAATAGCTTGAATCATCTTACCAGGTGATAATACACCCAAAAAAGGTGAAGTATGAGCATATGCTGTTTCTCCAAATTGTAAAGTTGGTGGGCCAGCATCTTTACCAATATTCCGTTTATAATAGTTTTTAATTTTAGAACACATTCCAACCTATAATAAACATTATTCAAACATTACAGATAAAATTGGGTAATATCAATTAATTTATTTTTATGTACTTGATTCAATAAAGGAGGATGTTCTTCGCAATATTCAATAAGAATAATAGAACCATCTCTACCAGTTAAATCATCTGGCGTTCTCATGAAAAAAACGTCTCCTCCACCAGAAGCAATACATTCTTGTTCTCTAAGCTAAATTAATGAAAATTCAATGTTTGTGTTTATACAATAAAACTTTCTGATAAAATATTTCAATAAAATTTGTACAAGATTTTTATGTTTATAAAGAGCATATTATTATTGATGATTTATTCATAATTTAATTACCTTTGTTATATTTTGTATGTTTTTCAATAAAGGTTGCACATAGTGAAATATTGGCTGAGCAATAGTACCATGAGAGTATCTCTTCATCAGAGGACGATGGAAATTTCTCAAACGCATTGGTCCCATATGAGTTTGAATGAATGGTGCCTTCAACTCCACAATAGGTGTTGAATGCTGAATGATATTACCACTACCAAATTTAAGGCGTAATGATGTTTCAGATGATCTTGTTTGGTAGTAGCTAAAATCAAATTGGAAAATGTATGTTATATTCAATTTATTATCAATCAAAGAGTTCTAGATTTCAATCAGTTTAAAAATAACTGTAGTTTAAACTAAAACATAAAAACATTAAGTAATTAACATATACCAGTCATTAGATACATTAAATGGATCTATTTGGTCTGGAGCTTTAGGTGGAGGCAATTGATTATCTTCTTCAAGTACATTAATAACTCCAGCTTTTCCCAGTAATAATTTTGATTTCATAACATGAGGATGAGGAATTTTCACTTTTGCTGGAGTAGTATTTTTACGTCTTTCTTTTACAGGATCTACATCATCAGGAATGCCCAATATAATATTATCATCGTTGGGATCTAAAGTTAATATTTTTGGACAAGGTATCTTTTCCATATTAATAGGATCCAAAACTATATCATCTTCCCAAGTACTATATACTAATTCTTCATTTTCCACTGGAAATATGGAATACCAAGTATCATCTGTAGTATCATTTATTGGCTGTTGTTTAGCATACCTAAGTATCCATTTTAAACAAATATTACCCAATTATTAACTAAAATGTTATAATATAAATTGAATCAATACTAATTTTTAACAACTCAATTAATGAATAATTAACTTTGTATGACTTCCTGGCTAAAATTTACTTTACATGCTCCTCGTGGATTCCAATTTTTTTTAAAAAGATATGTTTTTCAACATTGATATTGAACCTATTTTAATTTTAAATAATCCATATTTTCAAACAATTTTTTTTTAAGATGTCCTTTTTGGCTTTGAGTATGATGATGCAAATAAGTTTTTTATTTATATACATTTTACAAGTATTGGTTATTTAAAAATGTTATTTCTTTGATTCTACAAGTCTAACATATAATCTCGAGGTTTTAATTTCCCACCCTGTTACTTACCAACATGGTTTTGAACAATAAGGTTTCTTTCATTTTCATATTTGTTAGCACTATTAAAGGCAGAATATTATCCATTTTATACAATACTAATATTTTCTGGCAAAGGTAATTCTTAAAATAACTATACTCTAACATTATTTATTAATATATTATTTGTATTTACTATTTTATTTATATATATACAGAATAGAGATACAGTAAACAATAATTGAAAATTTGATATTTTTTTTTCAAAACTTCTTTAATATTTTCCAGAACAAAATTAAAACAGTTTCAAAATCAGCTTTGAAAAATACACTTTTTAGAAAAAAAAAATTGAAAATTCTAATTTAAAATTCTTTAGGGGTGTGGTAAAATGTATTTGTTCTGATGTCCTTATTTATAAACAAATTTAGGTAAAGTAAGAACCTATTTTAATCAGTTAAATTTAAAATCTTTAAAGTTTTCAGAGTATTTAAGAGGAAATAAAATCAAAAGTTAAAAATTATTTTATCTTTCATTAAAAGCCATTAATGTAATTTAACTAGTTCAAAAAAAAAAAAAAATGTGACAAAGAACTTACATATTTGATTTAGTAGCTATTTTTTGTGATTGTGTTACTTTAATGCTGGATGTAGCTAATTGTACCGAACCCCCTGCAAGAGGAAGCATACCTTTTCCTGGCTGACTACAAGAACCATGAGCTGTACGATTTGTACTACTTGGAACCCAACCAGCAACATTAGTCTTACAATTCAACTTTTGAAAAGCTTTTTGTTTAATATCTTCTTGGCTCCATAATATATCCGTTTCCCAATGCATCTGGCTAACCATTAGAAATGCATCATCGGAAAATGGATTTTTTGCTTCATCTTTATTCTAAAGTTAAGCACAGTTTTCAAAAGTTAAGCTTTATTATACTAATATATACATATATATATATAATTTACTAACATTATTTTCTTTAAGTTTAAAACCGAAATTAAATTCTTTTCCATTTTCAGAAACTCCCAGCATGTCATACCACAGCTTCGCAGGTCCATTTCTCCAAAAGGATTGATTGTTTAAACTGTCTTCATATCCTCTTTTATCTTGAATAGTTTGTTCAGATACATTTTCAATAGGTTGCAAAAATTTAATCTGTAAAACTCTTATGTAAATAAAAATCTATAACATCAATAATAAAAACTAAAAATAACCTTGTCATCAGAAGCAAAGAATTCAGAACCCTGGGTTGATCCAAATTCAAGGCACATTTGAATTTCACTTTTTGAACCATTATCTGAAGAGTTATTATCTTTTTTTATAGTACTATGTCTCTTTTTTTTTATGCGTTTCACTTTGACATTCTTCCAAACATTAGGTAATCGCTTTAATTTATTCGGCTTAAATAATCGTGAAAATCTCAACACCTAATTTAGAAATAAACCAAAAATATAATATATAATTAAAACATTGTAATTAAAATTACTTTTCCACTTCTAAAATCAGGAAACATTTTATTAACATCCACGTCTTTATACTTCGGTGGTAACAAAGCACTTAATGGAGTATCTTTCGGTTTCAATTTATCAGACGTTTCGTCTTTTTCCGACATTTCGTCATCAGACATTTGAACTTTATTGTTTCAACCTTATAATTTCTTACACTAATTGAACGATGTTAAAAAAATCTTAAAACTATTTGTGGTTTTTTAGTTAACTTCTAAATGATTACAAACTCATCATTGTGACCAGAATTGTGAGCCACTAGACACTGATATAATATGTATGTATGTATGTTTGTTATAAATATAAAATCAATATAAAAATGAGTCATCAAAAATAATTTTCCAGCTGACATTGACCAAGTACCAACAAACAAATCATCCAAAGCTGACAACATACCAAAGCCATTAAACTGTATAGACGTCATCATGACTTAAAGTTAATAGATAGTGTTATCTATAAACTTTAATCATAACTTTAATTATATATGTTTAATGTTATAAATATCTGTAGCTGTGATCATAATGACCGCCATACACAACAATAAAATACGTTGTTTTCATCGTCACAATAAAACCATAAAACAAATTTAAAAACTGTGTTTCGCCGTCGATTTTTGCCCTTATCTACACTTCGGTTTTGAACACGATAAAAAATATATTATCTTTAATCGTGGTTTTGACCAACGTATTTCATCATAGTATGGGTGGCTTTAGTCATCTCATCGTATACATGACTAAATATATATTATATAGGTTATGTCAGCAATAATACTAATTTAAGACTAATATATGCATCCCTATTCCTCACTTTTTCATCGGAAAACCAAATAAAATATGAGTGACGGAGAACACATTACTCGATAAAAATAAGGTAGGCACCTACCTACTTGGTGTCTTCATGTGAATGTGAGTATCTACGTTTATATCACAGATGATAATAGAATATAATGTAATGTGAACATTCGTTTATTTGTTGGCGTTATAACGGTTAGTATTTACATCAATAAAAATTATTCTTGTTCGACTGGTTGTATAAAAACTTTAAAACAATTTAAAATCGTAAATAGCACTAATGGTAAAATTTATTTGCATTTAAGTATGTGTAGGTGTGGTAGGGATCGAATTTTTATCAATTGATAGTTGTCATTTTTTTTTCAAAAAACGTACACACAAGTTGCACTTATAAATATTTGAAGCACAGTAATCTGATATACATGTTCAAGTAAAAATTTTAATCACAAACACCTCTAATTAATTTAAATTTTATGTCATAATAATAAAATTAATCCTTATTCAAAATTCAAATTATTATATAGTCAGTACTCAATACTGTAATATTACAATTAGGTAATCACTTACTGCTGTAACCATAACTACCATAACAACTTGTGGTTACGACTAATATATTATGATTGAAAACATAAACTGGCCAATAAGCAAGAAATTCGTTTGTACAACCCGGTATGAATTTGAGAAAGTTTTGGAATAACCGGTGTTAAAATTAACCGCACCAGTTTAATTTTTCCATCACTATAGTATGATTGAGCATAATATGTTATTATTATGGTAAAAACTACACAGACTTTATCTCCTCTCGCATTTCATAATAAATGAACAGGTAAATAATAATAATAATAACTTAATTGATAACAATTTATGTTCAAACTAATTACTATAATTACTATATTACTTATGTACTAATAAGCGAGAAATGGAAATTATAGATAATAATTTGAATAATTTATTAATATAATTATAAAAAAATATATTACATTATAAATTTTATTATATAAATATTTTAATTATTTAAATATTAATGATATTATCATTGTATTTTGGACAATGGGTGGGGGATACACTGATTTCCATCATCGAATATCCATGATTGGTGTAAAATAATCGGTATCAAGTATTCAAGTGTACAAAATGTATCACCCCAGTTTGGCAGTTTGTACCAACGAATTTCTTGGGGTAACGCCATTTTATACGGTCAACACAAAAAAAATTTATAAAAATAAGCACTTTTCAGTCAGAGGATTAGGTGCACGTCACATGTGCTTTGTAAGGTGTGTACACAACTATTCATTAACTTTATAAAGCGAACAAATGCAATTTTTGTTTTTTATTTGTTTACACGTGTTGGTTTAAAAAGTCATGTTTCGATTTATTTTTATATATTTCATATTAATACTTTCTTGAAAATTAAATGAAGAGAATATTAGAACAATATCATATTAAACAATTCCTCGCTAAATAAATTTGAGTGAGGGAGTTCGTATTTATTAACTATATTTTTTTACTAATGTGAATGAACATTAAACTGCACAGATGAAAAGTTCTCAAAATGTTGGGGAAAATTTATAATGTGGATTTATAATCTCAAATTATATTTAATCCTAACGAGTTGATAGAGATAGAACTATTCAACAAAATTGTAAAACTTGAGTTTGACAAGGGAAATGTCATTCTGAAGAAAAAATAAATAGTGGCAAAGAGTACTTTAAAGGATAACAATGCCGATTTATCGGTCAGATCCGTTGAACTTTGGGATAGCAATTCCTAAACACCTAACTTCCACCTAACTGAGAAAAACCCAAAAATAAGTCATCTAGACTGAAAAAAACTCGAGAGTCAAAAGCAGATTGTAAGTATCTATATATTAAAGTATTTAAAAATAATTATTGACTATATATTAACTAGATATAATTTTATTTTTATTTTAAATATATACAACAATATGATGGCAGACTATAGTAAAATAATGTGTAATGAAGTCAAGATATCCAAAGATTGCATATGTAGGAATCACAACAACAGAAACTGAGTGTTGCAATTAAAAATGTCACATTTATTTGTAGAACTGAGTAAATGTTGTTTTAACCAGGACTCTGAGGTATGTAAATGTAAACTTTCCAAGCATAAAATACTGATTATTGCTAAAAAAAGAATCTAACTCTGAAAATAATTAAAAATAAATTGCTCAAGAAAAAATAATACTGGTCAGAGAAGACAGATGAACTGAGGAAAAATTAAAGGTTGCAGCCACCAACACTGATAGTTGTTGAATTATAATTTGAATAATAACTTCTATATATGTAGGTAATTCACAAATAATCTAATAATCAATTTTTGTTTTAATTGACATATTTTAATAATACTATTTAACATATAAACATAAATATTCATGTTTATTGGATTTCTAATTAAATTAAAAATCATTCTTTTTCTCAAAAAATATAATTTTTTTAATTTAATATTCTATAGGCTTGAATGTATTTCATTAAATAAACATAATTATCAACAGGAGCTGAATATTATCTGTAATATATCCCATAGAAATAATTCCAATTTAATTACTAATTTAAAAAAAATGCAAAAACATATTAAAGAAAAAATAGTACACAACTCACCAAATAATGTTAACTTTAATTGTAGTATGAAATCTCAAAATAATATATCTAACCAATTTGCTAAAATTCTGAATAATACAAATAATGTAAAAATGGCTTTTAAAACTAATAATAATTTAATAAAACATATAAACAATAGAACTAAAAATTTCACAAAAAATCTCCTTATTTTGAAAATGGTGGTATATATTATAAACTTAAATGTTATACTGTAATATATTTTAGAAATGTATATAAATAATACAAATAGAAATTTTAAAATAAGTTTTGAAAAACACATTTTTGAAATAAAATTAAAAAAGACTGCCACTAATTTAAATTTTGCTAAACATGTTTCAGAAAATAACTATAATATAAGTTTTGATATTAATACAGACTTAAAGATATTAATTACCCAAATTAACATTTACATTAATTCAGTTTTAGAAGAAATAAAGAAAAATAATTTTAATAACATTTTAAATGTACAAACTGATTTAAAAAATAATATATCTATATCAATACATTATAGATAATAAATAATAACCAAATAATTTATATTTGTTAACATATCTATGTATAATGTAATAATAATCCATTTTAAATAATCTCTCCTATTAAAATAAATTTTTTTTATGTAAAACAAGCAATTATTTGTATAACTTTATTTTGTTTTATATATTCCTTCATATAATTTTTTATATTCAATTCCGGTTTAAATTTTGACTGTGATATACCTGATGATAACTTTTTAATTTGAAACCGGTTGTATAATAAACTTATCATAATACCCCAGGCAATGCATTCATTCATTTATTTATTTTTATTTTTATATGTACATTTTTTATTTATATATTTATTTACTTTGTTTGTTATTTTATATTTGAATTATTACCCCTCTTATTTTTATGAATTATTAATCATACAAATTTCATTGAAATTAATAATAACAATATATATGTTTACTTTTATCTCTTTTGTGTAAAAAATATAACCATGTCTAGAATGGCAAGTAATGCAACTTAAATAATAATTAAGTCCCATTTTATTTTTACTCATATCTAGAAAAGTCTTAAATAATATTTATCTGATGAAAAATCAAATACCTAAACCACTATCTTGCTGTTTACTTCCAACAGGTATTAGGAAACTTATACTGCATCAAATTTGTTGTGTTTAATTTATTTAGTATAATAAGAAAATAATTGTTTTAAATAATCATGGTCATACATGTAGTGTTTATGCTTAGCACAATATCACATCATAAACAACTTATCATTATGTTTTTCAAAATGAATTACCAGAGTTAATCATTTATTTAGAATTTTTCATGTTTTTCTAAGAGGAAAATTAATAAATTTAACAATGAACATTGAATATTAAAAGAAAATTTGAACTTAAAAGGACTTTATACCTGCATATGTTGTCTCAGTTTCATTTTCTTATGTACTGTGATGTATAATGGGACCTTGATAAGTCTAAATAAATGCTGTTCCCTTGTGAAAACCTTGATTATTCAAAAGAAAAATAATAAACAACTCAAATACTCTGTGTTCTGATTAAAGGAAGATAATCGCAGATAATTTGTATAAATTTTAAAAACTCTAAGTGAATTATTTTTTCCTAAAACCTTGATAACTTGAAAATCTGGATTAGTTGAAAAATTGCATTTCCCATGAATTTTGATTTATTGAGTTACAACTTATTCCACTGTACTTAAATTAAATTAAAAAAGCGCTAGATTGGGCATGCACAGTATTTATTTTTGACTGAAATATGATTTGGTTAAAATACATTTTCTCTAATGCAGTGGTTCCCAAAACAGGGTCATTTATGATTTTATGGCTGGCTACAGAAAAATAAATAAATTGGAATATTTTTCTCTCATTTTTTTTTCTGTGGAATTAAAAGATTAAAGATAAGGTTATAGTTGACAAAGATTTTTATTTTTTTTATTATTAAGTTTTTATTATTTTAATCTTTTTTAAAATATTGCTGAAAATGCACAATGATAAAAAAAGCAATACTATAGACCGAGCTCCGCTCAGAATCATTTTTCATTAGCAATTATTATTAATCATTGCGTTCATAAATAAATTTAGTTTCCTCTATATTGTATCTACCCGTCTTATCACCTGCAACATTGGCCCACACGTGGTGTGAAGTATGTCTGGTTTTTTTTAAAAAATCAGTGAGACATTAAAAAATGATTTATTTTCTTCTACCCTGGTATTCTTCCACAAATATATATTTTAATAAAAATCAATTATTATTTATTTATATATTATACTAGCTGAATTACCCGGCGTTGCCCGGAAACAAATTCGTGACAAATTAGATAACGCCATGTATTACCATTTACCGTCTAAAAAATTCATAATTATCGATAATATACATAATAACCTATCCTTTAAAATTAACAACTTACCCAAATCCTAATTAATTATTAACTAACTTAATTAAAACTGCATGACAATTGGATAAGAAATTTCGAGGGCCAAACCGTAACAAAGATTGCTTGATTTCAGTTTTACGCACGTCCGAACTGCTAGTAGTGCGGAGTGCAAATGAAATGAACGTTTAATATTTTATGTTACGCAAGTCCAAATTAATTCTATAAATAAAATTTGTGTGTGTATTGGTTTATGTTATCGGTGTGCATTTTATCGTTCATTATGATAAAATAGGAGTATTGGTGTACGCGCGATGCATGAGATTATTTTTATCGATAAACTTCTCGGAACAATTTTATTCTCGGAATTATTATTCTTATCTACACGACGACGACGACGAACAAAACGGATAGGTTGCAGATAGCTGGAGACCCGCGGACCGCCGTGCCGCACAATACGTATTGGCGGTGAATAATTATAATTGTTAATTACTCCACTAAAACGCAACATTTTTTAAAATCCTTCCTTATTGCACGGTGAAAATACGAGAAGAACCTATATTCCAAATTTCAAGTTCGTACGTTACGTAGTTTTTGAGATACAGCGATCAGTCAGTCAGTGGTATTTGGATTTTATGTGTATAGATTTATCAAAATAGTATAATGTATTATTATAAGACAAGTACAGGACTATTTTTCCGCTCATCAAAATTATAAATATGCTGGTGACTACTGAAAGAAGGCTTGATTAGTACCTATTTTTCTGACACTCAATATTTATAGATCTAATAATATAATATAGATCTACATTAATTGAGTTTATTCATAAAAAAAAAAATAATAATAAAATATCGCATTTTGGATTAGTACTGTTCTTTCACTCATCGATTCGATTGTATATTATTAAAATAAAATACTTAGCCATTAATTTTTTTATTAATAAATTAAAGTAAATTCTTAAAATATTAAGCAACATTTTGTTGACAACTATTGACAACACGTTGCTGAGTGTTGGCAACAAATTTGTCAAATACAGATACATGTTGTCAACAGTGTGGCGCATCCAAACCAAAATAATAGTTGTGCGTCCACATCCGTCTGTTGGGAAGTTAAAGAATTTTTACAAGTTGTTAAGTTTACAAGTTAAAGTTAAAGGAGGTAAATTAATAGTTAAATGGATCTAACGGTAATCTAAAAAAAAGACATTTAAAAAACAACATAGTAAAAATCAACAAGGTAAAATACGTCAAATGTATTTTACTTAAAAATTACAAATATTAGTGGCTAATTGCAGGCTGCTGACCTCCAATTAAATAACTCCCCTCGTATGGCTATCCAAAGAATATTCCAAAGGTGTGCCCTGGATTTTTTTTCTTTTTGGTAGGGGGTGGGCTAAATATATTATTTTTAAATAGTAATAATATTTATTTTTAAATATGTATAAAAAACCAAAAATACAAGCGTACTTGATTGTCCATGATCCTTTACGCAGTTGCAAAAGTGAAATAAACTTTGCATTAGCTATAGCATATAGTTTATGATATATTTATAAAAATGTATACTATTATTTATATTATTATTGACTTAAAACTAATGTTTGTTATTTTGAAGTAAAATGCATTTGACGTGTTTTACCGTGTCGTTTTTTTCTTAGATTCGGATCTGACAACTGTTGCTGCTGGTACTAATGCTGCGTTCGTCATCATAGCTACTCATGTTAAAAAAAGAAAAAAAAGATGATTACAGAAAAAATGTTTCAAAAATGATATAAGCTATGGCGTCGACTATTATTAGTTGAATACATAATGCGAACATTTAAATAATATAAAATAATAACAACAAAAGTGTACGTGTGTACAGCAGGCAATTGATCATAATATCGTCCACACTGAGCGATGTTTTCCATTCTAAATGGAAAACATAGATAGATAAAGTAATACGCAATATATATCTTTGATGTCATGCTGCCCAAAATCGACGTATATCCATCGACTTGTTACCAATTGACAGGATACATGTTGCCAACAAAATGTTGCTTGGTCTGTATATACCTTTATACACATATACTTGGCTTAAGGATAAGTTAAATATTAAATCGATTTTCGTAACAGTGTTTTATACAAATTACAAAAAAATATATTACTGTTAACATCTTTATTCCAAAACTAGAATTAAAATTATTAAATAATATGAGCAATTAATTTGAATAAAAAAAGTACTTATACTTATTATTAATAATAAAGATATTTCTAGAAATAATAATCATTTTAAATTCTTTGGCAAATAATGGTGGAATTTAAATTGATTACTTACATATGATTAATATTTGATTTTGGAAACTATTACATATTTTCAAGTTATGTAGCATATTATGTGAATGTGAGTTAGTAAAATAATTTAGGAAAACATGACAAAATGGATACAAGTATATGGTCAGTAACTAAGTGATAGGTTCAGTGTTCTATCAATAGAAGCTAGTTCTCTTCTTCTCATTAGTCGAATATGTTCACAGATTTATAGGATAACTATAATATGGATGTGAAGTCTTTTGACAGACAAGAAAGCATATAGATATTATCATATACCTATTTATTTTCTATGTATTTTATTGGCACTGGGTAGTGGCGGATCCAGAGTTAAATTTTGGAGTAGATGTCTTAAAATAAAAAAAAAGTGATACAGATGACGGGTGCAACCATTTTGTATAGTCTATAGTCTAGGGGCAAGGCCCTTGCCTCTTCCCCTGGATCCGCCACTTATGGAAGGGTGGCTTAACTGCGTTTTGTTTATGTTAAATTTATAAGTTCATCCATCTATATGGAAATGTATAACAGCACTACAAAGAGAATAACTTAATGAGTAAATGGATTGAAAATTGAACAATTCGTCATAGAACAAGAACCACCATCAAAAAAGATACCAAAGAATGAGTGAAAAATGTGGTGATTATAATAATAGAAGATTATTTATAAGTGCTTGTGTATAGTTTTCAACTGCAACTTTGACTAAGTAGGTGCTACTTGATGATTTATGTTTTTGTAATATTTGAATAATTATTAATATAATTAATTATTTGTGCCAAAAATTTACATGGATTCCCTATAGCTAGATATTAAAAAAATATCAATACATTTATTATCAATCTACAGATCATAGTTCTTAGAATATGTACCTAGGTATAATTTAAATATTCATTTTATGACATACATATTATATCATTTGCCTAGTAGTAATACATAAAATATGAACAATTTTAGCTCACAAATTATTATTTGTGTAAGTATTCCTACAGATATTCTATATTAGGTATATATTAGAGGTTTAGTTTGATTTTGATTTCTAGTTTTGATCAATTTTTTTATGTATAGGTATTAAAAAAAAGACTATTAAACATTATATCACAATATGTTGATGATAAAATTGGCCGTTTTTTTGTCCAGTCTTGATAATGAAATAAGAATAGAAGTATATTAGTATATAATACTATAAAATAATGTTGTTTTAAAATTATAATTATGAAATAGATGCCCACCTACTGAGAAAAAGAATGAAAGTTATAGGCAGCTGTGTATGTGTCATGACCAGTGCTATAATATATCTAGATACTTATATCTAAGATACAGTAAAAAAAAAAAAAATATAAAAATAAAACATAAAATTCTAAAATCTAATATGTTTAAAATAAAAATATTGTTAATATGTATTATTTTCTGATTTCTTTATTATTATAAATTATTATATATGAGTGTATGAATATTGTGTATTGACAAGTGGATAATACCCATTATTTATTTTATGTTTACCAATAATTAACCAATATTTTAATATTGTTATATATTATGTGTTATAGCTTATAACTTTATAAGAATATTATTAATTATATTTGAAAACTGACATAAAAATGTTGATAAAAATGATTGTATTATAAATTATGCACCCGTTGTTTTGTTATAATTTTGTAATTTTATATTTTTAATTAATTAAATAGGTATTTATAAAAAAAAATATCTGTTTTCTTATTTGTATCTTAAAATGTATCTTATGATACTCTTAAGATACTTGTATCTGTATCCAGATACTAATTTAAAGTATCTTATTACAGCACTGGTCATGACTCATAAAATCATAACAATGCAAAACCCTATCAAATTGATGTTCTTAAGTAAAGAATATAATCGTATAGATGGAGGACAGTGAATATTGTGCTTCCTCAGAATTTAGTCCTAGTTTCAATTTTGTTTAACTTATAGGTATATGTACTACTTACTAAAGACAGAATGGCTAAAGTTTTCAGATAACAGCAATTGCATATCAAAGTAAAGATCTTAAATATGATAAATTAATCTTAATTAAAGATTTCGAATTAATGATGTGATGTGCCTATTTGAACTTTTAGCTAAGTTGTGTATAAAGTCATATAAAATAATAAATAAACAATGCTAAAGGTGTGTAGTGCAAATTGGTAATTTGTTTAATTAAAATAGACAGGTACAGTAGATGCTGCTTATTGGGCTCACAGTTAATTTATTGGTCCCCATTTACATGTTTACAAAAAAAAAACCAATTTGTCTATTGGTCTTATTACACCAGTTAAAATGGTCATTTTTTCATGCTATCCATTAAAAGAAGCGGATTTCCTACTTCATAATAATTTATTTGACAATTTTTTTCTTCCAAATACTTTCTTCCAAAAATTGCTGTATATATACAGGATGATCAATCTATCGTAAAACACTTATTATTTCAGAATGTATTAACTTTTTCTGGAATGTGTTTTCTAGAACATTTAAGAAACAAGCTACTCTACAAATATTTATGTTATTTTTTGTCATTTTTAGGGGAAAATTCACTACCTAATTTTAATTTTTAAATGACAACCTATTTTAAAAAATCAATAAATAGATGTTGTATTAGTTAAAATAAATTTTAGTGTTGAAATTTTTGATTTTTGTTGATCCGTTGACAAGATATTCCATTTTTAAGTTTGGGTTGGGCTTAAATATTCTAGAAAATAAATTCCAAAAAAGTTAATACTTTCTGAGATAATGAGTGTCTTATGATACATTGATGACCCTGTATATATATATATATATATATATTTACATACATTTTTTAAACACATTTTTGGTTACTAAAATGTTCTAGTTTTCAAACAGCACCTTAAAAAATATGTATATAAATATTTTAAATATTTTTGATTTTTGAACATTTCGCCTCATTAACTTGTTTAGTTAATGAACTAAAATGCTCTAGTCTTAAAGTGTGTCCAATAAGAGTCTACTGTACATTATGTTGTACTGTCTAAATAATATAATATAATAGATAATAATAATAATTCAAAAATAATTTTAGAAAAAACGCAATCGTTTTGAAAGTGCATTGTAACTCAAATAAATAATAATATATGTAACAAAAATAACAAAAATAAAAAACAATGAATGGTTTAGTAAATAAAACCAAGTATTATATAAAGTTTAGTGAACTGAACTAAATGGATATCAAAATATAAACATAAAATATGGACTCAAAAAGATAATGTGTCCAAACATTTGATTATAATGTTCAGATACTGTGTCCATAAGTATTATTCAACACTGGATGTATTGCAGATGACAGCCAATTATGTTTGGAATAACTAATTACTTCTTCTATATCTTCCTTTCTATAAAATAACAGAATATACAAATACATGAATAAGTATTTAAAACATCCATAGATAATCAGTACTTAAATTGATTCTTATATGACATTTTTTATAATTCATTTTATAATGATTTTATCATTATGGGTTCAAATAACAGTATGAAAAACTAATTATAAAACTGATTCAACAAAAGTAGTAGAAAAGAAAAAAAAGGGTTTAATAGGATTCAGAAAAAAATTAGATTGGAAAAGTGAACTTCTAAAATAAAATCATAAATTTAATTATAACAACAAAATTATAACTATTTAAAGTAAACATTTCCAGCAATATTATAAAATAGTAATTGGTGTTGTCTTTGACGTTGTCACTTAAGATTGATGGAAATTGTTTGAACTTTGTAAAACTCATGTACTTATTTTTGGTTGGCTTATTCCAACCAAATCACTCGAAACTAACTGAAATAAAACATTTCGAAAAATAAATTTAATATTTAATATCATTTTTATTTTAATTCAAATTTAATTGAAAATAAATACTCATGAGAATATAGTGTGTTGAGAATGGGTGTGTTTGTGTGTGTGTGTATGAGTGTATTTATATACATATAATATTCAACAATTCAGCCAATTAAGAATTCACTGACTCATAGCAACAGATCAAAAAATCAATTACATTAGAAGTCATCCATTGTTGTACATAATATAATTTTTCAACATTTCTTGTATGTTATTTTAGATTCTGAGTGGAGCTCGTAGAAGCTTACGGTTTTACAAAAATGTCTATTTTTTTTATCTGTTAACAACTTTTCTACTAAGAGACTTGCTCGTAGTACTTTTTCTTAAAGGAAATATGACTGGGAAAGTACTTTAAAGACGTAATTTTTCGATTTTCCCAAAAGCTTTCCAGGCAAATATGAAAAACGGGGATAAAAAATGGAAAAATCAATACAACATTAAACAAATATAATTAAAGAAAATAGAGATAGCCTTTTTAATTATTTTTCTATAATATGATGTATATATATATATTGTTGACAAAGCATTACTATTAACTGAACTCCGAATTCTGTT